>RCUC01142742.1:0-24274 GCA_003697995.1 Taxidea taxus jeffersonii
CCATATTTTCACTAAAATGGTATATCTAAAAACAAAACAAATCAAAACAAACAAACAAACAAAAAACACTTAAAGATTATTGAAACACTTACACTGTAATCCAAATTTTTTCAGTGTGTCCCTGAATGGTTTTCATGGTCTGTGCTGTTTTTCTGTGTATACAGCAACAAACTATTCAAGGTTCCCTGATGGTTCTGTGCTAACTTCCTTCTAAAGACCTCTGTGCCTTCACTCTGCCTGGGATCTTCTCACACTGGTCTTCATCCCCAGATGAGTTTACTCACCCTCTGTGAATGCTTCCTCCCTTAACCACTGAGCCCCTTAGCTTCCTCTGCTTTAGTTTATAACTTTCCCTTTAGGATTCCCTCTGTACTTTATGCATACTGTACAATAGTCCCTAGTAAAGCTTCTTGCAGAGGCTGCACTCCACAAGAAAAGAGATTATTTTTTATTTATTGTTTTTAATCCCAAGATCTAATCAATGAGATAATAAAAGAGTAATTATGTAGTGTTTAATGGGTTAATTGAATAGAGCTGTAGCTCACACTAGCTATTCTAAAAGACTTCAACAAAATAGTCTCAGATAGTTTTATAAGCAGAAGTTTCATTTTAATGAGTCATGGAATACAAGTAAAGATAATAGACTGAGCAACATTTTTGTACAAATTGATCTGAAAATAAAGAGGAGATGAGAAAACATAGCTCTCAAGAACTAGTGGGAAACTCTACCAAGTCATAGTTTATATTATCCTTCTTATACTCTGATTAGTGAGGACCCTCCTGAGCTTTATATTTAGCAATAAATAATTAGTTCAATTACTAGAGATGGGGTGCAGGAGTAAATTACAGGTAAAGACACCAGGATTAATAAATACATGAAGATCTTTACTCATTGAACAGGTATTTTTCAGTATGCACCAGGCAATGGGTAAAGGTTACAACTTCTGCTCTGGCCCAGGCTCTTACGCAAGGAGAGAGGATACCATGTGGATTCCTGGTGACCCAACTGGGTCCCCTTCCCAGTTGTGATGGAAAAGGATAGGCAGAGAAACCTGTAACTGAAAAAGACTTCATGACCACAGGGTTTGGCCCCCCAAGGATGAGGGTCTCGGTCTGTATTTATCTATCAAGGCCAGCAGCAAGCGTGGCCAAGAGGAAAAGGAAATTAGAATGGGTAATGCAATAGAGAGGCGATAAGTACACCTCTGAGTCGCAGCACCGAGACCAGCTGTAGCTGGATGAGTATTGTTTATCTTTCTATCTTTCATCTTACAAGCTCCCCTCAAGAACAGAGCTCCACCAGAAACCTGTAGAAACTGTTTCCTCACTGTATATGGATAAATTCATCTGCAGTACACAAGAGGTAAACAATGGTTGACAGGAGGGTGCACTGTTGAGATCACATTCATAAAAGATTTGTTGCCCAGTCATGGAGAATATGGTCAAGAAAGATTCTCCTACTGCTCTTTCCTTCAGTCTGTCTTTACCATAAAGAACTCTCTCATCTAATGTCATGTCCCTCCCAAATCAGTGTGCATCTTTGTGACTGAGTGAAGTGAGGTGGGTATAAATCTGAGTCCTCAGAACCCTGAAGCCTCACTATATGAGTATGAGCTTATAGTAGATTTCACCTTAACTACAGCCTACTAAAGTAGAGCCTTGATAGATAATTGCAAGAGAAATCTTTTCTCAATGGACAGAGGATTCACATTCTAAGAGAAGTTCCCTAAAGTCAGCTTATATATGGAACTTGGGCAGTGGAAAATGGCCTGGCTGGCAGAAAGGAGTGTAGAAGAAGATTGGAAGACCAGTAACAAGGATGTCTGGGGTAGGAAGAGGTGAATAGGCAAGGAGACCAAGAAGGCCATCAAGTGGGAAGATCTTTATGTGTTAATTTCCACTAGTGTGCATTTATCACAAAAGGGGCACTAACCAATCAAGAAGAAAAAAAAAAATGGCTTAGCCAGTTGGTGTAAGCCAGTTTCTATCCTTGGTCACCTCCGTTCTAGTTCTAAAAGAATTACAATATAGAGGAACAGGCTGTGATGATAAAGATGGAGGATATGCATAAGGCCCCATTAGCCAAAACTAATCTAGCTGTTGCCACTGCCACAATCTGACCTGCCAGCAACAGAGCTCAACTCTTGGTCTCCAAGTGGCACCATTCCTTGAGGAGATCAGATGGTCACTTGGTAGAAAGTGACAGGGTTGAATTTCTTCCATCCCGAAAATACAAGCGATTCATTTTGACAATGATAGTGGTATGCATGAATACACATATTTTCTGAGTGGGGTCAAGGTTTTCTTTCTCTTCTTGCAATGCCTGAGAGCCATCTTTGTATGGACCCAGGATTACATGATCTACTTTCCACGTTTCACCCCTTTGAATCAAAGACCTATATATGTTGCAGTGTCCCCACTAAGACGGTGGCGTTGGACAAGGTGCACAAACATGGAAGCAAGAGTGGCCAGGGTTGCCATCTCTCCTTGGTATTAACTCAGGAAATTTGTACTTCTTGTCCCCATGCTCTGAGTGGAAGTATCGGTAGCTTTTTCTAGAACCAGATCTCTTTCATGTTCGGTTGTATCTCTTTGGACCACAACCACCACATGTCACATGCAGATTTCTCAAGTGTATGAAACACATATCAGGCCACTGTAGCCCCCAGATTTTAATTTTACAAAAGGTCCTTTTAAGTCCGTGTTCATTTGACTTGAAATGAGAGAAAAGCATGAAGGAGGGAAAAATTCTCCTGAACTGAACCTCTTTAAGGAAATGATCTCTCTTGGCCCCTCAAAAGCAGATTTTGAGGGCTAACGGACTAGAAACCAGTTTTGGAATGAGACAGGACTTGCCACTGGTCTTGATTTGGTTCTTGTCTTTTGGGAGCCTCAGAGTAAAACAGAAGCAGAAAGAAAATATTCCATTTAAAACCCTCTGATACAAGGTCAAAAACATGTGTTGAAGATAACACATGGGGGTTTTGAATGCCACGCCAAGGAGAGTGGAAGACATCAAAAATTCTCCAAATTAATTTTTGGTGACATCTGTTGCTGCTTTTCTCTGTATTTCTGCGTCTCTGCTTGCAGGTTCCTCGAAAGCTCAAAACTACGAATGGCACAAGCCTGTTGGAGCCCAGTGAAAATTCGGTTTTCATCATATGCCTCAGATAATATATCAGCTCCCATTGATTTGAAACTTGACTGAGGTCCTCTAAAAAGAGTTAAATTTCTTTTCTGGGTTTTTAGATTGGACCAATTTCGCTCAATTTTGAATTTCATTACAAACTGCCTTCTGAATTCAATGGAAAGCCAATTTCCCTTGCAAGCCCACCAAATGCATCTCTCCAAATTGCACTTGAACTTTTCTTAATGGGATATCAGCAAACTCCATGATAAATATTGATCTTGTATTCAAGCATTTTGAAATAAAACATTTCCCATTTTCATGCATTTCACCCTGTGGAGGCAAATCCTCCAAAGAAGAGGCCAATCTTCACCTTTCATCAAACAACTAGTACACCTGGTTTCTACTGAGCCAGGAGGATCTGAACAGGTTTTCAGATGCCTTCTCCTCAAATTAGCTGTTGGATCTTGAAGCCCAAGAGTCAAAGGCTTATTGAGAATTTGTGGTGTCAGTAAGAGAATTACAAGGATGCTCACATATAATATATAGACCTGGGAAAGGCATTTCTTTTCTTCATGGAAAACCTATCATTTTGCCTAAGACTACAAATGTAAATATCTAAAAGTTATATAAAATTCAAACTGCAGGAAAAAATGGAAAGCATTATCTGCTTTTTATTAAACCATCAGAGGTTTCTCTGTCGGTAGCCTGAGCCCTATAAATTCATCTCTCTACTCTAGGTGCACTAACCTCCCCCCTAAAAACTTGATTTTATGCTGTAACATCCAAGCCCCCCAAATCCTAGCAGCGCTCCATGGTTTAAGTGTTCAAAGTCTTAGTCTAGGGATCCAGGACATTTGCATTCTGGTTCCAACTTATTCATACAGACCCATTCCCCCTGACTCTTACAAGGATGAATCCTTTTCCCCATTTAGGATGCAGAATATTCTAGCTTTTTCCTGCCTATATCTCAAGGGTACCCAGTCCTCTCAAATTATTTTCTAATTAACAAACCCCATACTATAAAGTCTTAGACAAGGACTTGGAGGCAGGTTTATTTGGGAGGTACCTCTGAAAACAGGAATGAGAGAAGGGGGAAAGTGAGTCCAACAGAGGGAGGTGCATTATAAAGCAGATTACTATTGTGAAAAACTGGGCCTCAGTGTTTGTGGGGACTTTCTTTACAACCCGCTAGCATTACGTCTGAAGCAGGAAGAAGAGACATCTACCTCTAACTTCCATTCTTCAATAGTGTGGGATTCCTGGAAATCATTTATTCTCCCACCTTTCTGCACTGTACTAGGTATGTGATCTAAGTAGCCTTTGGTAAGAACAAATCCCTACAGCAGAAAAGCAGAATCTCACTATGTCTGTTTGGGGTGGGACGCATGGAACTGTCCACTAGAATGTCACTAAAATCAGAGATGGGCTAGGAGCCTTGGTTTGGGGCATCAATAGCATTTGCCCATCTTCCATTGGCACTTCAAAGTAAGCCCCAGAGGGACTTATGTTTGCTTTCTTCTTGTCCCTGACTTCAGATGCACCACCTGGCTTCTGCTTTTAGAGCTCCACAGTGAATCACAGGCTCTATTTAATGCCTTATGAATGACCTCTCAGGAGATGGATGGCCCCAGGTCCTCTGACTTTTACATGCCTGCATGGTTAGCAGTCCTTCCCTGGTGCACAGGGCGATAGAGGCATTACATTCATCTCTAGCTTCCAACCAGATGCTCTGCTCAACAGTTACCACACACACCTTTGCTTTTACAAGTGCTCAGAACCTCCTTTCTACACAGTTCATCTTCCCACCTCCCTTTTTTAACATCCCCTATTTAACATCTGTTTTGCTCATCACGATACAGCTGTGGTTCAGAGTCCTATTTGCCTGCTGCATCACCTATGAAATGTTCTCTGATTGCCCCAATATAAAATGATCCCTCCTTTCTGTTAATTCCTGTGATAATAACTATGACACACAAATGTCAGCAGAAATACCCCGTGCTTTCAGATTCAAAAGCAACAGAGAAATCAACTTTCTCAAACGTTCAGGGATTCTGGGAGGAATGACTTACAATACTTTCTGGTTCTCAGTTGCTGTCTCCTCTGAATTAATTCAGTTTGTAGACCACCCTGTGGATGGTGTCTCTATTCAGGCACATGTCAGAATAGACTTGGCATGCAGCACTCTTAAGCCCAGCAACAGTGATCACACTAACACAGCTATCAACGTACATGAGTCTTTCCCTTGCTCAGAAAACTGACAAAGCTTCTCATGTATTGATGGTCAGGTAGTACTGGGATATAAAAGTCGCCTTGGCCATGTGTGACAAATAGGGACTCAACTTTCTTCCATGCTAACGAGTGTCCTTCAGTTCTCTGTCCCTCCATTCTGTCATGCCTCTCTTTACCTTCCTCTGTCCTAAATTTCCGTGCATGTCATTTCTTCCACACCATGCAATCAACTCTCCAACATCAGCCCCGATGTGATCATCACAGTAGTTGCTTAATACCGTCAGTTGCTTCCCACAAAAAAACACTGGTACAATTTCTAAAATAATAATGTTTGCCTTTCAAAGGTGGCTATTATGAGAAGACAGATATGAACCTGGTAATAATGAAGTGGCTTCTAAGAGAGATGCTCCCTGAGTCTGACTCTACTTGAGGGACCTGGCACTGCTTTACTGACATCCAGTAATGATGAGACACTGAAAAAAATGACTCACTAAGTGAACAAATATAAAACTGATGTGTCCCCAAAGTGTCACTTTATCAACACACAATAATAAATATAGTCATCTTGTGGGCCAGAGATGTCCAGATCTTTTCTGAGTCTTTTCTTTCTCTGTAGCAAATAAACAGGGGACCCCAAATCACATCTAGAAACTGTTGTCAAGTAACTATGAGGAATCATTGTAAGAGAGTGGAAACAACCAAAGTTTTTATCACCAGTGCAGTGTCTCCTTAATGCCCTTTGGTAAACATAGAAAGGAGGACTGGGAGAAGAATCCCAAGATCAAGAACAACTGGGTCTACATATCCAATTGATTGGACACTGCTAATAGAAACTCCTCTGATTCTTCTCTTTCTATATTAACAGGCATGTCCAAGCCCATTCTTATTGATATTATCTTCTAAGTATATTAATCTATTCAAAAATGTTGCTCTGGTGTCTAGCCATCCCAGGAGCCATGTTCTTGCTTCAGATAACTCTGCATGCCTATGATCAATCTTTTATATATTGTCTCACAGCTCAATTTCCCTCAGTTCCACGTTGTTAGGACAGTTGTATATTTCAGTTCAGATGAAGTGGTGATATTCTACAATTTGTAGCTCTAATCTTTAAAACTCAGGAGTTACATTTCATTATTCTCTATTTTATAGTCTATAACTCATCCTAGTCAACTGACATTTGTCTCATTATAGATATTTGTATATGCTTCCAATATTTTTTCTCTTGTGATGAGGCTTTTTAAAGGCAAGGACAAAATCCAGGGGCACTAAGTGACTTGCAAAGGTGTGAACTATACTATACAAAGCAAGAAGCAAAGGAGAAACTAAAGGCAACCATTACATAAAGCATGTAAAAAGGCAAAAAACAAAAACGAAAACAAAAAAACAAACCTGACTAAATACTGTTGATAAGGATTCATGTTATTAAGGTTGAAACTTGAGGAGTTGTACACTATTTTTTCCTAAAAATTAGTAGAATTTTCCTCGGTCCCTAACCATGACCAGTCTGAGGAAGAAGGGTATGTGATGAGAACAGCACTGGGCACTTTAAGGAAGATTAGTAAGACCCCGAGTGACAGAGAGATTGCTTCCAAGAAGAGAGATGTGACTTGCCAAATGGGATGAGGAACACATTTGAAGTGAAATGACTAATTCACATCATCATTGCATGAATATCCGCCATTAAAAAGAGAAGCAGGGTGGTAATTCAGGTAAAGCTACAGGTCAGACTCTAGAGTTTGAAGGTCAGCTCTTCCACTTGCTACTGAGGCATCTTCATAGGTTTCTGTTTCCTCATTGGGACAACGAGGTTGAGAAAACCTACCTTAAAGAGCTATTGTAAAGATTGCATTTTTATTGCTCACGGTCCCTGATACCCACTGTAGCCTAGACACCGCCTAGAACTGCTGCTGATAGAATCTCATGCAATCCTTTTAAGAATGCTGAGATAGGTGGCATGACTTACCAAGGAGAACAAGAGGGCATAGAGAGATCACGCAGGGTCAGCAGGTAATACACACTGGATCTAGAATTTGAGGCCAAGCATTCTGATTCCAGAGGTCCCCTGGTCTTAGCCAGATTTCTGCATTGCCTCCTACATGACTCATCATATACCATTAAAGGTATCCTTATATGACACAATGCACAAAAATTCTTTATACCAGAACTTAAAACCTAAGTTCCATTTCTTATTACTTTATTATTATTAAATTATAATTATTAAGTCCCACTTAAAAACAATAGACTAGGTTTCAGGCAACCTTAATTCTTGTCTTAGCTCTACCACCAAATTGACGTATGGCTTTGGGAAAGTCACTTTCTTCTCTGGCATTCATTTTTCTTGCCTGTATAATGAAGCCTTGCCTATGATGTTGCCTTACTCTCTGTTCCAACAGCCTATGATTTGCAGGTAAATGTAAGGACTATTTATTAAACAGCTTAGAGATTCCACCGAGCAAACTTTAAAGACCTCAAACTTTGTTTCCTGAGTACCTGGTTTTACTAAGTATTTTAGAAAGGATGCCAGGTTGGAGGGGAATTAATAAGGCTAATGATTTATTTGTATTATGTGTTTCATGCAAGAACTGAGAAGAAAAAGAATAGCAAGTAAAAAAAAAAAAAAATCCCATCTTCATTTTCCAGAATGAGGCTCAGAGCCATAGAGGTGGAGAGATTTCATTGCCTGTCCAGAGTGATCTTGGATGTCCCTTGAAATAAATTGATCTGGGGTCCTAACATATGTAATTTCAATTTCAGTAATGGTAGGTCTGCAGCATTAGCTGCAGTTGCCAAAAAAAGGGTTGACATTTATTACAGGCTCAGACATGGAGAAAAATGATTCTTCACATGAATACATTTGCCTAAAGCAATGATAGTCTCAGAGGGAAATCATAAACACAAAGAAAATGCTACCTGACTACCCTCAAATCCTGGGAAACCTAGAGAGGCTGAAGAACAAATAATTAGCATTCAGGACAATTCACTTCCCTTTTTCCTTAGCTCATTGTAAGGGATTCTGTTGGTGTTCTGCCATATCCCCTTGGTGGTTTCCATTCCGTGTGTGCCAATGTTCTCCTGCTCAAGCATCTGTGCTTCTCCGCCTGGGGACTTTCTCTGGCTGAGCACAGGGCAAGCAAGAGGTGCCAGGTGGCTGACGGCCCTGGGAGCAGTCCTCAAGTAATGCCACGTGGCACTTGGTGGATAAGTATTTCCTCAGCCCTCAGATAATCATTGTTTAGGTCTGTCCTCCCAGGCATCAGAGGTCCTGAGCAAGACTGAGCCCCAATTCCCATGTTCGTAACACAGTCTTTAAGAGCACCTGCACCTGGAATTGGCTTCTGTGATGGTTTTGAGAATACACCTGTCAGATCCCTGACTGCAGAGAAGTAATTGCCTGGGAGACCCAGGTGCTGAGTTCTTAAATCCAACACCATATTCGCACCAAGACCACACCTCCAGTGGACTGCTCTCAGCCAGTGCCTGAGTGACAGGACATTGAGGCATGTGCAAGATATCTCTGATAGCTTCCTTGGATTCAGAGGCTCCATATAGGCTTTACCAGACTTTTCTTAGCAGTCTAAGATTCTTCTGCCCAATCTCCTTCCTTCTCTGTCCTTCAAACCTCTGCTGAAATCTGACAAGTCTGTAAGTTTCTCCAAGCCTCTCCCCATTTTCTCTGACCTGCTTTCCCTCAATAAAATCCTTATACATGTGACCCTGCCTTGGTGCCTGACTCTCAGAGAACATGGAATAACACAGCTCTTATTCTGTCTTATTTCTCTGTTACCTACCTGAGCTTCCTGGAACACCCAAACTGGGATCACCCAGCCACCACCTGCATTCAAATCTTTGTCTCATGCTTTGCTACCAGGGGCCCAACTGGTGATGACCCTTCATCCTTTAAATCATAAAACCCTGTAACTTGTAACATCTATGTTCCCTCCATCATGTGCCCATGCATGCACACACACGCACATACACACACACCTCACGTGTATACACGGGCTTCAAATTGGCATGTTTTTATACAAGATTCAAATTGATAATTACAAACTCCTTGATCCTACATTGACTTTTCATTCTTCTCCCATACACATGTGTGCATACATTGGCAATAGAGTTCTTTGACAGAAAATCATTTGAGACAATATTCTTCCACGGGTTTAAACATTAAGTGAGCAAAGGATGTTAAATACTAACATTTATTAGAGGCTTCAGAGGGGCAAGAGTTGAGATCACAGATGCCCAGTGAATGATTAATGCTCAGCTCCACTTCATGCATGGTATCTATATAATGTTGGTTTACATGTGGACATGTAAGCAGGACCCACCAAAATGTCTAGATCCCAAAAAGATCGGAAACAATGTAAAAAGTTTCCACGACCAAGGGGAAGATCATGGTAGCCAACTGATGAAGCCTTTCTCTTTGAAGAACCCTATAGAATAGGGTTGGTGACTACGCTGAACTGGAAAAAGGCTCAAATTGGGAGAAGAATGAAAAGCCAAGGTGGGGCCAAAGGGCATATTATTATCAATTTGAGTCTCGTATAAACACATACCCATTTGAAGCCATCTGGAGATTTTTACTTCTGGCTGGTTTTATCTGGATAATACATTTTCAGTAGTCATTGCTTATCAGATGAAACCCTACCTTCTCTCTCATCATCTGGTAACGAGAGAGACCTGGCACTGAAAACGCAAAGCAGCTCCTATGGAAAGAGCCATGCCTTGGTCATCTGGAGGAATTGGACACAACATGTGTTAGGTAGTTTTGTATCCTCCCTCAGATCTGCTCCACTCACATTTTTATCCCAGCCATGGATATCATGATCATTTGCAAGTGAGTATACCCTTAAAGTACTTTGCTCTGTTGTAACTAAACATCACAGGCTCTCATGTATGTTCCCTATAACAACTGGATAAGTCATTTTGACATAGGGATTAGCCTGGAATTATAATAGAGTTAATATTCTGTAGGGCTAATTCTTGACTGAGGGGATTTTGAAGGCAACATGTAAATACAACCCATTTCTGTCCCTCAAGTGGATAAGTTTAAGGAGTGTGACATATGGATCAAAGGCTTCCCAGCAAAATGTAGCTTAAAAAATCCAGAACAGTGACATCTCAATAACAAACTCTAGAATATTCTCTCTTTCCTTCCTTGCTTCATTTTCCTTATGCCCTATCCTGTTCTTTGGGATTGCTTCCCCCAATAAATTGTATGATGCAAGCCTTTGTCTGGTATTCTGATTTATGAGAAATCTTGGCTACTACTAGTATCTAAAACTCACAGGGGGAAAAATAAAGGTAAAATCTAGAAAAACATGAAGAAAATAATTTGATATGCCTAAAAACAGTTTGTCTGGATACAGGTCAGTCTGGATATACATTATGGTAAGAACTTTGCTTTTATTTGAACCAAATTTGGTGTATAAGGATACCCAATAGAATGGATAGGGTGTAAAATACTGAAATAAGGAGTTCTTAGTAGGGGTGGATCTATACTTTCAAGGAGTCAGAGATGAGTTGTTTCTCAGTGGCCATACTTTTTACTAACAGCCTAGCGGGGCATGGAAATCCTAGCACCGTCAGGAAGGGAAGTGGGATAGTGGTTAGTGTTTGTGCAGGGCCTCATGCCCTTGCATACAGGTGGAAGTCTTTCAGCCAAGGACAGGAGTGAACTGTCTACTGCACTTAAAGTTACATAAATAAATGAAGAAACTGTCAATTGTGTACATTCACCAAAAGCATAAAATAGAAGACAAAAATAATCGATATAGAAAAAAAGTAAAAGCCAAGTATAAGTTGTAAAGTTTACTTCAATGTCATTTCATGGAGATACCCACTGTAATCCTATTCAAACAACACAACCCCTCCTCCCAAGAGATTTATATATATAGCATCTAGGTCAGTCACTGAGTATATGGAAACCTGTGATCCTCGTACCTGGGGGATTGAGATGCTTCCAAATTATGAAAGACGCCAGGGTTCCAGCAAGTGGCCTGTGGTTCACGACAGTGCCAGTGAGAAACCTGACTGCTAAGCAGGGCCCAAGACAGAAGCCTATTTGTGTAGATTGGCTATGCAGCCTGGGGACTGTGATTCAGTGGGTGAAGAACTCACCTGAAGCAAACAAGACAGATGATTATAGACCCCATGAGGTATCTGGAAAAAAAGAGGCTAACACACAAACTATTGGGGTGCCTGGGTGGATCAGTCAATGAAGCATCTGACTCTTGATTTCACCTCAGGTCATAATCTCAGGGTCATGAGATTTATCCCCATGTCAGGCTCCATGCTCAGTGGGAGTGTGCTTGAGATTCCCTCTCCCTCTGGTCCTCCCCCCCTTCACTCATGCTCTCTCTCTCTTCTAAAATAAATAAATCTTAAAAAAAAAATACAAACTGTTGTGCCCAAGACTTCTCAGGATCTAAGACTTCTTAGGAGCTAGGTGATGCAGGAAAGGATAGTAAAGGGCCACAGTGTGTGCTGTGGCTTCCAGAAGCTAGGGAAGGCAGGGTTTAAGAACATTCAGCCAGGGTTGCAAGTGTGTGAACATGGTGTACAGCACAAATATATTAGAGAGACATTCCTCACCCATCTATATCAATTAAGCATTCTTTAAGTCACTGGGGCAGTGATTCTCAATCAGGAGTGATTTGCACCTGCCAGAGGCATTCAGCAATGTCAAGACGTTTTTGTCACCACAACCAGGGAGTTGCCACTGACATTTCTTGAGTAGATGATAGGGATCCTGATAAACATCCCACAGATTCCTACAGCCCGCATAACCAAAATGTATCTTCCCCGGATGTCAAAAGCACCAGGGCTAAGAAATTTTGGACTGGAGTGACTTTCTCAGAGAGCCTCAGTGAGTAAGAGAAACAGGGCTTATCCTACATAAAGACTGGGGAGGAAATGACATTTTGTAAGCACCTGACAGACATCAGGTCTACCACACAACTTCTTTGGAATCTCACTAGTGAGGGTAGGTATTATGATATCACTTGAGAGAAAAGGAAAAAGAGTCGCAGAAGAAGAGCAATAACCCTCTAAGTGACTCATTTTAGCGTGGAGTCGAAGCTTTTACAGACAACGCCCAAAGCTGAGACTTTACTAGAAAAAAAAGTACGTTTGTTATTTTCTAGTTTCAAAATGAAAATCATTTTCATCGATCCCTTATAATTTTTAACAAGGCAGGAAAATGTCATTGTGCTTATGACTGGCCTTATGTGCCAATAATTTCAGTCTCAAGCTAGTAGCTCTTAATAAATGTAGACATCATGCTATTAGAATGTTTATTTAATCATTAAGTTTTATTTAACACTGAAATATTAGGAATAGCTTTATCAGGGAGGTAAAATTACAGGTTATTTTTATTACTGCCTAATTATTTTTCTCAAAGTTTATGGATTTTTTAATAATAAGCATATATTAAAAGCTATAAAGTTGCCAGATAGGTATATTATAATGTGGTACAGATATTTAATTAATTCAAAATACAGAATAAATAGCAGATGATATAGATGTTTATTTGGGGCTTATATGGATTTGTTGGCCACAAAATTCAAAACTCAATTCTATCTAATAGGACAAATGTTTGCCTCCAAGGAGCTTGCAAAATATGGTTTTGTCCAAACTGATTCAAATGTTTGTGATGCTTTCTCCTCAGAGCTGCCTGTAAAGTCTCTGCAAATAATCCCACAGCTAATTCCATGTTTCCACAGATATTCTATCCACGGTTATTGGGTGTGAGATCCCCACCCCTCCACCCCTGGAGTACCTTCCTTGAATTTGTGATGCTCTAGCTACAATATTATTAGTTTCCTCCCCAAAATTATGAGTTTCAAAGGCCAACTTTTATGCTTATTCAGCTGTATATCTTCTTTTCACCGAATGCAGTATCCTGCAAATAGAAGGAAGTCAATAAATGTTTGCTTTGTTGAAATAATTCTAGCCCTTAGGCCAAGGTGTTAACAGATTGCCAGACTCTCAGAAAAGAAACAGATGTGGGGAGTTCCAAAGAGAGTCTATGCTCTGCAGGCATGTTTATATTCAGGGTTAGTGGCCTCTATTTTTAATTTGCCTGGATTTTCCACAGTATTGACTTTTTTCTTAAATAATTTCTTATTTACATCTGAAGATCAAAAGTCTTTCAAGTTGAAGCCCTGCCTACACACTCATTTATGAGCTCTCCCCAAAAAATGCTAAGGTACGTTAAAAAAACCCTGACATGAAAAATGTGTCGCATCTCAAGATTTTAAGGTGGACTAAGCAAAGAAATATGTAGCTCTACGTTTGCGGAGCAGCGCAAGGCAGAGGTTTAGACTGCTGTGGCCCAAAGTTTAACCGCACATCCAACAGGTGTGGAACATGAGCGAAGTCTGCCATCTACAGGCCTAAAAGTGTATCACCACGTAGGTGCGTGAGGACCCTGAATTCAAGAAGGGCACTCACTACAGGACTGACTACTCAGGGATGTGACCTCAAACAGACAATCCTATGTTGAATTATTTGGAGTCCACCTTTTGTTTCTACCTTTCAATGCAGGTATATAAGTAAAAAATTAAAACTAGGTAAAGGAAAATGCTCCCATCCTCCAAATTTCCTGCAGAATCATTACTTTACAAAATTGAAGATGGTGAGCTTTGTGCATTTCTCATCTTTATTTTTATCATGGTGTTCCTTCCTTACTTGCATTGTAAAGATCTCTATATATGTCTACCTACGCACTAGCCAGTTAACTCCTACAGTGCAAGAGACCCCTAGAACTGATTTTGGTGTGCCCTCTTGCCTAGCACAGTGTCTGACACATGGCAAATATTCCACAAAGATTTGATGTGTGAATAATTAAGGGAATAAAAAAACAAATGAATAAAAAATAAAATCAATAAACTAATTATTTCTGGGTCTTCTTGTTCCAAACTACCTATAAACATATGAAAAAAAATGTAGTCTAATATGCATGTACATGAACACTTACATATTTATGCAAAATGTGAACACACATATGTGTGCATATATGCTTGTGTTTGTCAGTCGTTTAACAACTTCTGCAATAAATCAAGGGCTTTGCCACTTTTTATTAAAATCCTTAAATCCGTATATTTAAGATTTTAAATCTGGCTTTAAGGTCCCTGCTATGTCATTTCATCAGACAAAATGTTCCGAAAGATTCATTTTATTTAGAAAGTAAATGTGGTACCAAGGCCACAGTTATTACTTCTCATTTATTTTATCCTTTCTACAATTGACTGTCTAGCTCTAGTCAGAGGAAATGAGGGCCAAGGAAAAATGTGTAGATAAGATCATTATAGACGGAATGAAAAAGAAAGTGGAAGAATAAGATAAATATTGTTTCTCCTAAGAGATCTGGATTCTCTTCTCTGTACTCTCTCTCCCAACACAACCTTGAGGAAACTTTTTGGATTTTAATCTTGAACTGTCTTTAAAAGGAAAGGGCCAACATTCATTGTTCACTACTGTGTGCCAGGCACTGTGCTTAGTATTTCCCTGAATTGTCACATTTAATATTGCGCAGCAACCCCAGAGCCAGAGCTGGACAGATACTCTTTGTTGGGGATGAAATTGAGTTTCAGAGAGATTCTTTCTGCAGGGTTCCATCACAGGAGGTCCCACGGTGCACTGGAAACAGCTCACACTGGTTTGTGAGAGTCTATTGCCCATTTAGGAATGCCATATTGGTTCCTTGAAGTCAGGGACAGTAGAATTATTTAGGACATGTAGATCAACAATTGCTATGAATCAGCCCCAACTCCTACCCCAGGTGCTGATTGTTAAACATACCTACACGCCACTGGTTAAAAAGCAATAATAAACGTTTAAGAATAACTGCCTCTAAATGCATGTTGTTTCCAATAGACCAAAGTACCCAAGAGTTAAGGGATTGCCCACTGAAGATTTATATAACAGTTTATAACAGTTTAGAGTGGTTAAAACATTTTTTTTTATGTAAAATGAAGCTAATCTCTGTTTCTCTCTTCCTCCTCCCTGCTTCCTCCCTTCTCCTGCCCCTTCTCTTTTTCCATCACAGCCCCTGCCACATCTTGAGAGCCTGCTGTTGCTGGGTGCTTGACATAAACCACAAGATTTACAACACTGAGGGAAATAAGGTTGGGTCAGGCAGGGGATTTAGGTAAAACCATGAATTAACTAAGTGCAGAGCCCTGAATCTAGAAAGTTTTCTTCCCCTTTATCTACTATGTGAGGCTCACAGTGACTCCCCAGAACTAGTCCTCAAGTTCCTTCTTTTGACATGTTCTGAAGACTCTCACTTCTCCCTTTATTCATTCCTTCAATACATACCTGAGCACAAAAGGCGTGCCACACATTGTTCCAATTGCCTGATATGCAGTAGTGAAGTCAGGAGGAGTCTCTGCCCCTGTGAACTTCCCTTCCGGTGGTGGAGAGAGAAACAGCAGTGACAGAATAGAAACTCGGTCCAGCCAGAGAGCTTGGGTTTGAATGCTGGGTCCACCTCTTTCTGTGTTACCTTGGGCAAGTTACTTAACCTCTCTGTGCTTCAGTTTCTTCTCACACATTAAAAGGGAATAAGAACAGTCCCCAAGAGTCTTCAAGTCCTTATCAGGATTAAATTTTGTAATGTTAAATAGCGCCTGGTACGCAGTAAGTGCTGAGTATACTGGCTCCTACTTTGAAAGGAGCAAATTAATGACATTCTATAGGGAAAGAGAACACTTCCAATCCTGTGGATGGGATGAGGGGATAAGTTTAGACGAAGAGTTGAACAAAGTCCTTTCTAATGAACTAATGAGGAACTGAGGAGGAATCCATCTTGGCACCAGGAGCTGGAGAGAGAACACTTCCAGTGTTAGAAATGGAGGGGCTAAGCTCTGGAATGTGTGAGAGATTCTTGGAACACAGGAAGAGCCCATTGAGATGTAGAATAGCAAACAGCTGAAGGAGAAATCAGGAAAGGTCCTTATAGCCTCAAGTCATTTGCATTGTATTCCTTTTTTTTTTTTTTAAGATTTTATTTATTTGACAGACAGAGATCACAAGTAGGCAGAGAGGCAGGCAGAGAGACAGGCAGAGAAGAGGAAGCAGGCTCCCTGCCTAGCAGAAAGCCCCATGTGGGGATTGATCCCAGGATCCCGGGATCATGACCTGAGCTGAAGGCGGAGGCTTTAACCCACTGAGCCACTCAGGCACCCCAGTTTGCATAGTATTCTAAAAGCAAATGAGAATTTGAGTCTCTTTCCCCGTGGAATTCCTACCCCAGCCGCGGTTTTCATAGAGGAATTTGTTTCTTCAATGTATCTCTTTCTTCTAGCCTGTGGTTAAAGATCCCAGGGTCAACCTAGTTTTAGAGTCTTTGCGTTATTTCTTCTGAGAAAACATTGAGAGATAATGAGCAGCCAATTGGAAATTGACAACATTTCCAAAATATCCCCAAATTGTGTCCTGGATCTTTGTCTTTTATTTATACTTCCTTAGCTTAAATAAAATCATCTAGATCTGAAATCTACTTTTAGTTTCCTCAAATTTATCCATTAATCCACTATCTGGAGAGAATTCCCGTAGGTTTCATCAAATCTCAGTGGGCATTTGACTCAGGAATGGGTAAGGACTGTTGACTTAAATTGTCTGAAAGCCCACCCAACTCTTGTTCTTACACCTTCCTATTTCCCAAAAGCCTTCTTTGGAACCAGAATCGGGAAGGGACAATTAGATGTTCTCTAATCTCAAGCTACAAACTTGAAGTTCAGGGGATTCCCAGCCTTGGAGACCAATGTCTTTATTGGTGACCAGTGACCACATGTATCTCTCAGACAAGAATTCTCAAAATCTGAATTTGCCTGTATCCTGCCAACTCTTGCTGTCAGCCCCACTAGAAACCCCATCCATACACTCTCCCGTGTATCTTCCTGTAAAATGTAATCAGTAACATGTCTGGCTTCTTTAATAATTCTCTTTCCACATTCCCCATTATTCAAATGATCTACAACAAAATAACAATGAGCAGGAGAGAGGAGGGGCTACACTGGCCTGAGCCACCACCCCCCACCTCCTCCAGCATGGGCACACTGTCCTCCCAGCCTTCCTTCCAGAGCACAAAGCTCAGCCAGCAGGCTGAGTGATTTCCCTGGGGTAGAGGTCTGAAAAGTCAAGCTCTCCTTGAGACAGGGAAGGAAGGAAGGTATGGAAAGCCTGGTGCCCTTTGCCTGTTAATGATTCCTGCTCTCATTGCACTGGGGCTGGAAGGGCAAAACCTCCATAGGGTGTAGATAAGGTCTTGGGCCCTATTCATACCCTTATAATACAGTTATTTGTTTTCTGGAATATTCCTTGTTGCTGTCTTCTTTTCCTCCTCCTTCTCCCTCTACTCCTCCTCCTCTTCCATCCTTCCTATTGGAGACAGCTATGCGCCTATTAAAAAAAGAAACTGGTATTTTTTTGTTATTTATTTATTTTTATTATTGACATATAGCTGACATCTGAGGTGATGTTAGTTTCGGATGTACGATATATAATTCAACAGTTCTGTACATTACTCAGTCCGCACCTCAAGAAGTATGGTCATCTCCTGCCACCTCACAGTGCTATTATAATGTTATTGACTATATTCCCTATGCTGTACTTCTCATCTCTGTGACTTATTTATTGTATAACTGGTAGGGTGTACCTCCTCGTCCCCTTTATCTATCTTACTCTTTCCCCCTCCTCTCCCCTCTGGTAACCACCAGTTTGTTCCACGTATCCATGAGTCTATACCCCCTTTTTTTGTTTGATCATTTGTTTTGTTTTTCAGAAAAAAAAATATATATGATTGCACTTACTTTTTTTTTTTTTTTTTTTTTTGGAAACCCAGTGATAATCTTTACCATCATTGAGATCCTATTTTCGAGGACTATTTTCATGAAATGACTTTTAAAGGCAATTTGGAGGGCAACAGGGATTTTTCAATACTGCAGTGGAACCCAGGGTCCTGGGTCTCAGAGGTGAAATTGCCAGGGAAAGTGTCCACTCTGGTGTGCTGTTGTTGTCCTGACCTTGAAACCTTGTCCGGGGGCCTATCTCATCGCCATCTCAAATTGCCATGGAAAGAGGCGATGACAGGTCGCTTTCACCCAGTCCCTCGAGTTATGAGTAATTTTGCCAGACTCTTGTCATTTTCTGGCAGATTTCATGAAGTTGTGCTGAATTTGCAAACAAAGGCAAAAGGCAAACAATGGTTTAAGCTGCTTTGAGATTGCCTCATTAAATCACAGCCTCTGGAAGCTTTCCACTTATAGCGATGAACACATCTGAGCTCTTCAGTGATGTCACTGTCTAAAACTTTGTTCCCTTTGCTTTGGGGGGATAAAGCTGTCTCATCCACAACTGAAAACAACAACAACAATAATAATAAATTAAGTACACAAGAAAGTTAAACGGGTAAGAGCAGAAAACTGCTTCAGTTGTCAAGAAAGCTGAATTTCAGATCTACTGCTGCTATACCAGCCCGGGCACCAATAATCAATTTCCCTGAATTCTTCAAGACTCAGTTTACCTCTCTGAAACTTGGATATACTGACGCCCCTTGTGTGTGAACATTCAACTGAGCTCAGCTGGTGTTTCCTATCTGGAGACAAGACTGTGTGCCATGCTTTACAAAATCCTTATTTTCAGAAGAGTGCATTTGTGAGATTATGTGAAAGTGGCCCTGTGGGGGCTTAACTGTCCTTTACTTCCAGTCAGTGAAACTGACCTTCCTGTGACCTTCCCCAAACCACGAAGATTAAACATGTAAGATTTGTAAGATTCTCCAGAGTATTTTCCATTCCAGTCAATTCCAGCACAACCCAAAAATAAAAGCAGAACAAAGTAACAAAAATGGTACACTAAGATATAGGAGAGAATCTCAAAAGAACAGAGTTGCATTAAAGCTGCTGGACAAACTACCTGGACCTTTTAGAACTTGGTGAGGGGTGCCCTGATCCAATTCTGTCAGGTCAAGTTCACTGGCAATGCTGGCAGTGTCAATTCTCTCGCTTTGAGGAAACACCCTTTGCTTCCATCCGTTCTCCCACTAGACATTTCCTTGGGCCCAAGTTACCCTTCTCCTGTGGGTGCTCATACTGGTCAAGGTTAGGAATATCTCTTTCCAGAGATACACCCTCCCCATGTTCACCGCCGCTGATCCCAATCAGAGGCAGGTGCAGGGTTTTAGCGAGCCAGCAAGCCCTCTAACATTGTGCTACCAAGGGCACCACCATACCTGTCAGAGAAGGCTCTAAGGCCACTGATGCTTATGTTTCCATCCCCTTCCATAGCCCACAACCCTGAGGGGACTTCTCTGCAAAGAACTTCAGGTACGACCATTGTATCATGCATCAGCTTTTGGCAATCAAAATCTTCTTTTGGAACATAAAACAATCCCTGGGTTGATCAGAAACATAACTGGTTCACTGCAATGAGCCACTCCCACCAGAGCAAATCAGCTCTACCAAATGGAGAAAGCAGCCCCCATTGATGGCGTGCATTTTCCTGAAAGTGACTCTAATGTCACCTTTTCCTTTATGCTGACCTGAGTCCTACGAATGAACGGAAAACTGTTCCAATGACCACTCTCTAAGAAGTGTGACTCTGGTGGTCAGAGATCCGGGTGTGACAGTGGCCAAGGAGAACAGGGTCCAATTCAAGGAGCAAATACCAGTCGTATCCCATAGCTTAGGAAGAGCAAGTCACATCCAGAGATGTGGGGGGGTCCAATGGAGGAAAAGTCCACCTCATGCCACTCCAACCCCCCGAATACTCACCACAATAAATTCCTGTTGGAAAGACCATTAGGTTTTCAAAAATATTTTGTATTGTGTATTTTTGAGGAGCTTTATAAAGAAACAGCTAGAAGAAATGTTTTATTGGTACCACCAACCAAAATTTTATTTGCTATGAGAGTTGTGTCTTTAGCAACTTTGGAGAGCTCCAAATAGCATGCTGTGATTTCTACCGTCTTACTTCCTGAAAACAATGTTTTCCAGTATCTTTGTCACTGTAGTCCCATTTAGCCTGTGAATAATCCAAGGTGTGAAATGTCTTTCCAGCCAAAGCTGGTAACAGAACTGGAATGAGGAAGCCACAGCTCAAAACCTTAGTTCTCAGTGAAAATGAACTTGAAGACAAAGTCTCAGGCAGCATTATTACTTTCCTGTCGGTAAACATTTTTACAGATCACATTTCTTATGTTCCACTCTTCATGGTCATCCAATGGAACACTGAACTTGTGTCCATTTCATTACTGATGATTCAAAGACTGTAACAGTTGCTTGTTTATGGGTTGGAAAAGCAGTATTTGTTTTCTAAGAAAAGAAAAAATAATAATGTGAATTCTTTATTTCATGCTGTACCCACTCTTTTCAAATTTACCTTTGAGGACAATGAAAGAAAGCATGTTGGTTAGCCAGCCCCAAACCATGGGTCTCATGAAACAGCACATCTCAGCCTTGAGCCTAGAGACTGGAGTTCTAATTCTTAGAGAAAAATTAACATCTTTTCCCTGAGAAGTATTAATTCAATATACAGACTGTTAGAAAAAAACTGAGGTTGTATTGCTGAGTAAAATTCCCTAACTACACATAAAGATCCCTCTGTTACTAAGAGGACAAGAGTTGGGTTATTTGTATTTATAACTTGAATCCATAACACAAAATGGGCACACATTAAAGGTTGGTAGAATAATTGAGCAAATTAATAAGCAATGGAAATCAGTGATTGAGTACAAAATACCCCCTAGGGCAGGCAAATTGGAAACTAGAAAATCATGAACTCAGTACTCAAGCCAGGGAAATGCTAAAAGCTTTCGTCAGGAATGAAAGGAACATTACAGGAGAAATTGACCAAAACAATGGGAGTTAAGGATGCAGAGGGTATCTTGAGGAAGGAACAAAAGCTCTGGGTCAGACAAATTCAGTTACCATCTCATTGCTATTACTTGTAAATTGCATGACATTGGTAGGTTTACTAATTCTTTCTGCAATTAATCTCTATGAGATTAAGTTAATTCCCTCATCTGCAAAATGGTAATAATTGTGGTGATTCTCAGGATAAATTGAGATAATACATTTACTTCTTTTAACATACTGTATGATAAATAATAAGTTTGAAAACATACATTAACTTTATTTTTACTATTAATCCCATCAGTTGAATAGCAACAATGTACCAGCACCCTGATGGGTCCTTGACATTCAGTACTTCCTTTATTCCTTTGATAGTATCCATTTTTCTCTCTCAAGACTTTTTTTTTTTTTTTTTTTTTTTTTTACTTATTTATTTGAGAGAAAGAGAGTGTGTGTGCACACCTGCATGTGTTGGGGGAGAGGCACAGGGAGAGGTAGAGAGAGAATCCCAAGCAGACTCCCTGCCAAGAATGGAGCTCTATGTGGGATCTAATCCCATGACCCTGAGATCATGATCCAAGCCAAAATCAAAAGTCTAATGCCCAACCAACTAAGCCACCCAGGCACCCCTTTCAAGTGGTTTTTGAACAAGACTACTATATACATTTGTTGGCTTAAACTATAGGTGATCACTTTGCCCCAATTTGCCCAAGACTTTCCAATTTTACACTGAAAGTCCTACATTCCTGGAAACCTCTCCTTCCCAGCCAAACCAAAGTAGTTGGTATATTAGTATTTTAGGGCTGCCATAACAAAATACCACAGACTGAGTGGCTGAAACAACACAAATGTATTTTCTCACAGTTCTGGAGGCCAGAAGTTTAAGATCAAGATGTCAGACTGTTTGGTTTCTCCTGAGACCTCTCTTCTTGGCTTGTAGATGGGTACAGTCCTACTGTGTCCTCACATGACTTTTCCTTTGTATGCACACATCCCTGGTGATTCACTGTGTGCCCAAGTTTCTTCACACAAATTTCCAGTAGAATGGATTAAGACCCTACCACAAGGGCCTCATTTTAAATTAATCACATCTTTAAAGGCCTTATCTCCAAATACAATCAAATTCTGAGGGGGTTAGGACTTCATCATATGAATTTTGGGGAGACACTATTCCATCTGTAACAGTTTGTCGTCTTATTTAAGCCTCAGAAAGTTTCTGTCATTCAGCAAACACTCTTTACAAAGGTTCTTTGAGCCAGGAGGTATGCTGAAATATTCCACCCAACATCCACAAAGCTCTTCTTCTCAGTACCCAGTGAGAAATGGGGATGTAAGCACCTGAGGACAGAGTAGAAAGTGCAATGTCTACTTTCCCTGTGGAGGCCGAAGGGCTTCATGTGGCATTGTTGAGTCACTTGGGTAACCACATCTTAGAACATAGGCAAGAAAGAGAACATAGATGTGATGAGAGCCAAGAAGTCCATTTATTTCAGATTGCACCATAGAAATACATGATATACTCTCGTTTTGATTTATAGAAACAGGAATTTCATCCATTTCATAGAGCAGAGTCTTCTTGCAGCAACTGCTCAGTTCAAAATAACTCTGCCTTCTCTGGGAGTAGTCCTCCCATGGTCATTCCTGATGGATGGAGAGTAAACACTTAGTCCAGTCTGATCCTACAAAGATATCCTACAAAGGGCAGGGAGGGACAGAGAGACAGGGAGTCATCAGGCTGAGTCAAACTGATGGCTACCTTCCAGGTTGAAGACCCAAGTGCTTCAGCTTTTCCAAGTCCTGGAATCTCCTTGGTTATTTTTCTCCCTAAGTTGTTGACTCCTCACTCTTG
Organism: Taxidea taxus jeffersonii; assembly: GCA_003697995.1. Classification (NCBI taxonomy): domain Eukaryota; kingdom Metazoa; phylum Chordata; class Mammalia; order Carnivora; family Mustelidae; genus Taxidea; species Taxidea taxus. The sequence continues at coordinate 23,069 of RCUC01142742.1, forward strand.
GTTCACTAGATACTTCAACATCCTTCCAAATGCCCCCCCTCCCTTTTTTTTCTTAATCAAACCATGCTCAGATTTTATCACTCAAAATAAAGTAATGTAAATAAATACAGATATCTGGTACTATAAAGGACTTCTTGCTTGGATTCCCTGAACTTGAGTCCTTCATGCTTGTTCCCCATTATATACCAGTGCTAGTGAAGTCTTAGTCATAAAATGAGAGTTTAACAAACACTGAAACAATAAATATGTAAGTAAGTGAATGAGAAAATTAAACATACTTATATAAACTAAATGCAAAATTTTGTTTTGCATGGTTTTTAGTTCATTCTAAAATCGTCCTCTTGCCCCCCAAATTTGGCAAGCACTCTCTTGGAGAATAATCAGAGTCAAGGGGATCAATTATCTCCAGATTAATGGCTAATAATCTCAGATACAGGAGATATTAGTGAAATTAGCCCCACTCTTGAAACTTCAGGCACTGAAAACTGGGAAAAACAGTCTTGAACATGCATGAACAAGGTACTTAGGACCCTGGCTTCTTCCAAAATCTCTCCCCACAATTATTTTGTCTTCCATATGGCCAGTGAAAGATGTCTGTGTCTGGGCATTATTTTATTTTTTTAATTTGTTTTAAAGATTTTATTTGTTTATTTGATACAGAGAGAGATCACAAGTAGGCAGAGAGGCAGGCAGAGAGAGATGGGAGAAGCAGGCTCCCTGACGAGCAGAGAGCCCAATGCTGGGCTGGATCCCAGAACCCTGAAATCATGACCTGAGCTAAAGGCAGAGGCTTAACCCACTGAGCCACCCAGAAGCCCCTGGGCATCATTTTAAAAAGCCAGTCTTAACAGTGACTTAGGAGAGCACCCAATAAAATAAATGTTTTCCCATCTAAATTTGAAACCAACTGAAATAAGAGTTAAGTAATGTTAAGGAAAGTGAAAACATTTTCTTTGTTGCCTTTAAAAGCTGTTTAAGTGAATATTGCAAATTGTGTAGGAAAAGCACCCAACAGAACCAGGCCAACCTACCAAAGCAATCACAGTGATTCTTATCCCAGGGTGAAGTCTTTACAACTAGACTTACTGCATGGCTTCGGGCACACCAGACCACCCTTTCTGTTGCTGGGTGGGTTCCTAAAAGAATGGAAGAGAAAAGGACTGAGCCAAAACTGCCCTCTGTTGTTGTTTTTTGTTTTTTGTTTTT
>RCUC01142743.1:0-33574 GCA_003697995.1 Taxidea taxus jeffersonii
CTCATCAGAAAGAACAGCACAATTAAAAAGGTTTAATAATATATTTGTTTGCCTTTCGTGATGTTCATGATTCTGGGAAGACTGCAATATTCTCTGTTTTGGAGACAGGGAGAAGATAGCCAAATCCAAGAGTTTCATGGGACCATACCTTGAAAGCATGGTTGTTATAGAAGCGGTCATCTACCTTAGTCCCCCATTCTGCTGGGTCAAAGTTGGTTTCTAAATAACAAAAATATTATAATTTCAGACTTATTTTGAGTTCATTAAAGTAAATCCAGAATAGTAACACAAAACAAGTTTTCTTTTTTAAACCACAGGTTCTTTACTGCCAGTTGAAAATATTATTATGTATATAACCCAACACTGTAAACATAACCAGTGGTCACAGAATATATGATGATGAATTAAACATTAGATGTGCCCTTGGGGATATTTAGAAAGGCAGTAAAAAAAAAACAAACATAATTTCTGCTTTATAGAATTTATAATAAAATGGGAGAGAATATATGCCAATACTTAAATACAAATACAGAAACTCATAAACATGTATCAGTAAACACAAGAAAATGTATAAAAATAAATGCTAAATAGCAAGGAAGTCTGGAAAAGTGATGAATGGGAGAGGTTTTTAAAAAATGAGGCATATTATATAGTTAGTAGACATAGAAATGCTGTATTTATAGTCAAGCAGAATTTTTCTTTAACTTTTCATTATAAACAATTTCAAGCTTAGAAAGTAGAGAGAATATCATAACAGATTCTCATGTGCACATTATTCACATTTAACAATTATAAACTCATGATTTATCTTATTTTATTTGTAATTTCACACTCTTTCATCTGATTATTTTCAAGCCAGTTCCAGGCACTCTATTGTTTTATCTACAAATATTTATTTTAAAGCCACAAAACTGTTATCACATCTAAAAATACTAATAATGCCTTAACATCAGCTATCCAAATTTTCCCTATTGTCTAATATATTTTTGGCTTATTTTTTGTTGATTTGTTCAAATCAAAACCCAAACAATGGGCGCATGCAGCCTTTTGTTATGCCTTTCCCATCTCTTAATTGAAAGAGATTTTCACCTATCTCCCAGCCCACATTTTTTCCTTGCAATGTTTTTGTTGAGGAAATTGGATCATTTTTCCTTTGGAGTTTTCCACAGTTTAGATATTTCTGATTCCATTCCCGTGATGACTTTTAACAAGTTCCTTTGCTTTTGAATTTCCTGTAGCTGATTCAGGATTAATTTATTTAGGTATTTATTTATTTATTTGGCAAGCATACTCTAGATAGCGCAGTGTAATTATCAGGATATAATATCTGGTTATATCTCTTTTTATAATCTTTAAAGGCCCATTGATGATGATTGCTTAGATTGTTTCTTTAGGGGTTGCAAAATGGCAATGCTCTAATTTGATCATTACTTCTTTATTTCTGGAGTAATCAGTAAAGAAAAACTTACCCATAGCACTTATTTTGTTACCCTGACATACAGTTCATCCAGAAAAGGCAAGTTAAAGTTTGATTCTTTCCCTTTATCAACCAGTTTACAGAATAATCAGTTGGTTCCTTAGAATCCTCTTAAGGAGTTTTTTTTTTTTTTTTTGATCATTATGAACAAATGAATATTTAAGAAATTGGATCAACTTCAATCCCTTGCATTTATTATTTTTCTTGATGCTCTAATTGTCCAAAGTTGGCTGGTAGGAGCTCATTCAGGTGTTCAGATGCTCCTGAGTCCTTTGGAAACAACTCTAGTAATCTTTGATAGTTTCCTTATTTTCTAGTAAGACTAGATGTTCAGGCTCAACTTGCATATTTCCTGACCAATTCACAGAATTAGGTAGTTCTCTAAGAAACCTTGTTTCCTGGGAAATGGTAGCTAGAAGCCACAGTCTAGAAGCTAAGTGCTCACCAGTACTTGGTTGATTATTGTTTTGTGGCCTTTTATTTTATTTATTTTATTTTTACTTTTTAAAAAATTTTTTATTATCTTTTTGACAGACAGAGATCACAAGTAGGCAGAGAGGCAGGCAGAGAGAGAGAGAGAGGGAGGAAGCAGGCTCCCCGCTGAGCAGAGAGCCTGACGTGGGACTCCATCCCAGGACCCTAGGATCATGACCCGAGCCGAAGGCAGATGCTTTAACCCACTGAGCCACTCAGGGGCCCCTGTTTTGTGGCCTTTTAAAAAATGCATAGAGTTAGGAAACATTTTTTCACTTTTACAGAGAAAACATGTCATTGAAGTCACACTGATATTGTTCTGTTCAAATTTATGATTATAGCATTTTATTAACTTCCTTCATTTTTATATGTTTGTCATTTTTCTTTTTTTTTTGTTTGTTTGTCATTTTTCTTATGGTAAAAATCTTAGTCCTAATAACAGTAGGATAGTGACTTTTTTGCTATGTCCTACAGTGTATAAAAACTATAATTATACTATAACTTTAATTAAACTATGATATTATTAACAATGATTACTGAAAACAATTCAAGACTTTCTAACTTCATTTTGTTTTTAGGCTATCTCCACTGAGGGATGTATAGTCAAATTACTGTGTTATAAAGTCATTTGAAAAAAAAAAAGAATCAGTTCTTTTCTGTGTGGTTATATCTACCCATTCAATACTAGCTAGATTTGTTTGTTTCACTTTGCTTCTGAACTTTAGAGATTCAACAATTAAAAAAAATTATTTCCACTTTAAATTATAAACATTTATGATTTTCAGTTCAAGATATATTCAGAGAAGTCTAGTATTTTTTTGTCAAGATTTTATTTATTTGACAGAGAGAGACCTAGTGAGAGAGGGAACACAAGCGGGGGGGCGGGGGGGAGAGGGAGAAGCAGGCTTCCTGTGGAGCAAGGAGCATGATGGGGGGCTCCCGTTGAGCAGGGAGCCTGATAGTGGCTCAATTCCAGGACCCTGGGATCATGACCTGAGTGGAAGGCAGACACATCGGCACTGAGCCATGTAGGTGCCCCCAGAGAAGTCTAGCTTCTATCCTGTTCCCTCCACTCTGTTACTTCTCCTTCAGATGTAAATGTAAGTTTTTAAAAGACTTATTCTTCCATTAAAAAATATAAACAAATAGCTATATATTCATATTCTCACCCCTTTGTTAGATAATCGGTAGCATGTTAAACATACTTTTTTTCCTAAAGATTTTATTTATTTATTTGAGAGAGAGGGAGAGAGGGAGAACACACAAGTGGAGTGAAGGGCAGAGGGAGAAAGAGGCTCTCCACTGAGCAGGGAGCCCGATGCGGGGCTTGAATCATAACCTGAGCTAAAGGCAGACACTTAATTGATGGAGCCACGCAGGTGCCCCTAAACATACTTCTTCCTACCTTACTTTTTTCACCTAATGTATCCTGAAGATCATTCCATGGCAACATATAGAGATCTTCCTCACTCTGGTTTGTTTTACAGTTGTATATAATTCCACTCTGTAGATGTCCTCTAATTTATTCAACATATCCCCTATGATGGATATTTGTATTGTTCCCTCAAAGAATGATGCAATGAAAAGGGTAGAAGTTGAATTTCTATGTCCAATTCTTGCCCTTGGTGTTATATCATTTTGTATCTCCTCCAGCAATGTATATGACTGCCTATTTCCCCTCCAGTCTTGCCTGGAATAAATTGGCAAATTTTGCCTTTTTGCCAGACTGATGGGAGTGGTTCTCACTGTAGTTTTGATTTTTGGCTTCTGTTGTTATGGGTTGGTTTTAGTATGTTCTCATATGTTCAGGGCCATTTGCATTTTTTGTGAGTTTGCTTCTATCTTTTGATCATTGTTTTATATAAGGTTTATTAGTTTTTTCTTCAGTATTTTTTTTTTTTAAAAGGTTATTTATTTATTTATTTGACAGATAGAGATCACAAGTAGGCAGAGAGGCAGGCAGAGAGAGAGGAGGAAGCAGGCTCTCCGCGGAGCAGAGAGCCCGACGTGGGGCTTGATCCCAGGACCCTGAGATCACGACCTGAGCCGAAGGCAGCGGCTTAATCCACTGAGCCACCCAGGCGCCCCTTTTCTTCAGTATTTTTAAAAAAGATTTTATTTATTTATTTGACAGACAGAGAGAGGAGGAAGCAGGCTCCCTGCTGAGCAGAGAGCCCCGATGATGTGGGGCTCGATCCCAGGACCCTGGGATCATGATCTGAGCCAAAGACAGGGGCTTTAACCCACTGAGCCACAGGCACCCCTAGTTTTTTCTTCAGTATTTTTATAAACCTTTAGTTATTAAGTTTATTAACCCATTGTGATATAAATTACAAATATTTTTCCTCAGTTTGTCATTTGTAGTTTCATTTTTCTTATGGTGATTTTGTCATGTAAAAGCTTACTTTTATGTAGTCATCCTATTAGTCTTTTTCCCTAATTGCTTTTGAATTTTTAAGTAATTATTGATAGTAATTTTGCTAGAAAAATTTTTTCCTCTCTTATATTACAAAGAAATTCATCCATGTTTCTTTCTAGTATTTGTATGGTTTTATTAAAAAATAATTTAAATCTTCGGTCAATTTGGAATTTACCCTGGTGTATGACGTAAGGAATAGATCCAATTTTATCTTTTTCCATCTTTATCTCAACATCATTTAATAAAAAGTCTACCTTCTCCCTAGTGATTTCAAATACCACTTATATCAAATGCTAATACGTTTTCTGTCAGAAAAAGTCAAAATTAAGACTAATAATTACCTATGAAGAATGCTGGCAAGGGAATTCTTGCATCGTGTGAGAGACTGGGCTAGAGGACTTTTTTCTTCCCTTTTGGAGAGACTACATTCTGATAGATGTATCAGTTGGATAATTCGTCTTTGGATTGCATGAGTGGGAATGGGTATGGTGCTTTACATTTTTTCAAATAGTTTTGTCTAATTCTTATTAGTTAGAGACTAGTAATCTGAGACCATTAATCTGAATCACAAATTTCTTTAATTATCATGATCCAGTAACAATGACTCAAATGTTTTTGTAATGGGACATTCCTGAGATCTAAAATTAAATAAATGACTAAAGACTTTTTAATCATGAATTTATAAAATTAATGTTATAATAACAAAATTAAATTAATGTTCATTAGAATTCACCTCTTACCCTAAAAGATTTCTCTTAATAGCTTTGTGGGGGCACATAAGTTTCAAATTGTGCAAGAGATATTCACACTGACAGGATATGGAAGACCAGCAACATTCAGGAAATTGGCAGAGATTCTAGGCTCTGTCAAGGTTGAACAAAGAAGACAAGATGGTGGAGCTGTGCAGTGTGTATGGGAGTTGCTTGAATTCAAAACTTGTGGGAGGGGGTGCCTGGGTGGCTCAGTGGGTTAAACCTCTGCCTTCAGCTCAGGTCATGGTCTCTGGGTCCTGGATCGAGCCCCGCATTGGGCTCTCCGCTCAGTGGGGAGCCTGCTTTCTCCCCACCTCTGTCTACTTGTGGTCTCTCTCTCTCTGTGTCAAATAAATAAATAAAATCTTAAAAAAAAAAAAAGTAAAAAAAAAACTTGGGGTAGGTTTCCTTCTTCAGGAAAGTGATTTCAAATAAAATGCATACTTACTTGTAGTTATTTCTTGTCACCTTTACCACTCTATTGGAATACTGCAGTCAAAAGTAATGATGGAAACAGCTTATACAAAGTGGTTGTTCTAGTCAAGAAGGGTTTTTTTAATAGAAATGTATAGCTGTAATAATTCCCATTTTGACTACTGGATCAGGTCTTGATAGTTATGAACCTTCAAGAATGGGAATTTGGACATTTTATTTCTGGAAGTGAAGAAACTGCTTTGGCTCTCAGCCAAAGAGTCACTGTGAGTATGAATCTGGGCAGCACAGGACCTTGGGAGAATAGAGAAAGACATAAATCACCTTCCCAAGCTGGAATTTCGTTTTTCATTTTTTTTAAAGATTTTATTTATTTATCAGATAGAGAGAGAGTGCAGGAGTGAGCACAGGCAGAGGCAGATGGAGAAGCAGGCTCACCGCTGAGCAAGGAGCCCGATGTGGGACTCGATCCCAGGACGCTGGGATCATGACCTGAGCCAAAGGCAGCCGCTTAACCAACTGAGCCACCCAGGCGTCCCCGTTTTTCATTTTTTAAGTAGGCTCCACAGGGCTTGAGTTCATGACCCCAAGATCAAGACTTGAGCCAAAATCAAGAGTCAGATGCTTAACTGACTGAGCCACCCAAGCACCTCTGGAATTTCAATTTAAAAGTAGTGTTTCTCTGTGACTTTTTGCAGACTAGTTTCATTTACCCCAGCAAATACCAATCTATTTAAGGAGCATGGAATTATTATTTTTTTTTAACAATACTTATACTACTTTCAAGTAAGAAAAGTCACCATGTAAAGAAAACCACAAAATCTCCTCCCAGGAGGACTAGACAGTCAACTGTCTGGCATGCATTGAAACAGCCTGTTGGAAAATCGAGAGCTAGACTGGATGACCTCTTGAAGTCTCCTTCCACTCAGTGTGTCCATGAAGAATACAATGAAGAAGGTCTGTGTAATCAACTGGTAATTTTCAATAATGTGAAATAACTTGATTTTCAAGATCTTGTCATAAAGGCACATGTTTTCAATAGCAAGAACTGTTATTTGAAGCTACCTGCCTCCTAAAAACTTTCTATGGAATGAGGAGTTAAGCCAGTTTCACCATCACCAAATACTTAGTCTCTTACTTAAAAAAAAAAAAAAAAAGCCTATTTAAAAAAAGCTTACTCTCTCGTTTCTCTAGAAGATTTTCAAAGTATGCTGCTGCAAAAGCTGGTATATTTTCTGGTTGCTCCCTCAGAATCTCGCGTGTCAGCCCTTCAAGAAGATTTCCAAATCCTTGTGGAATTCGGTAGTGGGTGTTGGAGAATGGAATCGACATCTCCTTGGAAGGAGCTGCCTATTGTACCTAGAGATTCATTAGAAAGTACTGTCTTTAAATTTGTCTGATTTTACTTATATAATCACAATTACGACAAATTATTCCTGAGCTCCCAATTTTCTGAACTTCAATTCTTTCCCCCCAACACAACTCCAATCCATCACTTCTTTGAGTTTTGAACTCTCCATCATTAATTAGAATATTACAAAAACAGACTCATTTACTAGGCTAAGTCATATTTTTAAATTACAAAAATTACAGATTTTTCACAACGTTAAGTACTTTTTCTCTCTGTCCCTCTTGTCTTTAAAAGGTAAGGGTAATTTCTGCTATCCCACAGGAACTTAGAGGGAAGCATTGTTAAAAATTCATCATAAATCGCTGTTTGGGGTCTAAAATTTTTAAAAAATTGAATTAAGAACTAACCTTGGTTCTAGAAATTATTCTAATTCGTTGAATGAAGAAGTTTAACACTTAAGGTCTTGCCCTTTGTTTCCACTTCTGAAGCATGACCTAAAATGCCTCAAAGCACTTACATACTCTGAAAGGGGCAGCAGGGTCAGAGAGGGGCGGAGGCAAGGTCATGATTTTGCAGTCTGAAGGGTCCATGATTTTGGGATTCTTGTGTTTTCTGGTTTTGTCTTGACCAGGTCTTATCTTCCTGTCTTGGAATACAAGGACTGGATTAAGGACAGCTGCCAAGCAGCGGGTTGGGCTGCTGGGTATGCAAACGACACTCGGGGACCTGGCCTTTTTGCGAAGGTGCTCATTTTTTGGCAAGTCCGCAAGCCGTGGTAGGGGCCTAGGTGAGGGACTAGACTGTTTAATGAGGCCCAAAGCGCGGAGGATGTTTTTCTGTTTTTGAGGGAACAGGAGATGAGACACTGAATCATTCTCGGGTTGTGAGAAGGACAGGCAACACCCTGAACCACGGTGGGGAGTGGAGGGCGGTTGGAGGGGGAACACGGGTCTAGTCGGCGGCGGGACGTCGAGGATCTGGGATTTCAGACTCTCGCAGAACGGGCTGCCTTGGCGCCCAGTCTGCCCTCGCTATCCCAAAATGTGTCTGGGATCGAGAGAAGGCGAGAGGCGATGGGAAAAGGCGAGATGTCGGATTTGGAGAGGAAGTGGGGTAAACGGCCTCACCTCTTCGTTCTCTCAGAGCTGGTGCCGGTGGTTCCGGTTGTTATTTCTCGTTGCTGGGTAACCGTTTTTTTTTTTTTTTAATTCAACTACGGCGGCCGGGAAGGGGTGAGGCATGGCCACTCCGGGCGGCCACGGGCCGGCTTCGCGACCGAACAGCCCGGGAAGGGTGGAGTCAGGCCTCCCCGCCCCGCGCAGGCCCCGCCCACGACTCCGGCATCCACACCCTACCCCCTCCCGCCCCTGAAGTCCGCGTCCAGAGTCTCGCACCCAGGTGGCGGATCTTCGCCAACATGGTAGCGCCCGGATTTGTGTTTGGGCTGGTGCTGCCTTTAATCCTGCCGGCCAACACGAGTGCAGGTGAGGCGGCCCGGCTCGGCCCGACCCCTGCCCGTCAGTCCGCGCGGGCTCGGAGACGCCGCGTCCTCTGCAGGACCCGCGAACCGCGACCGTGGAGCCGGCCTCCGGACCCGGCCTAGGCCGCAGTGTCTGTCGGTCGGTTAGCTTCCTCCACACCCTTGCGCGGTCCTGATGACCGGTGTGGCACAGAGGGACATGTGGGCGTGTCTTAAGGGGGAGGCCCAAAGGCCCCAGACCGAGGCTTCGGGGTCTTTGAATAACCGCAGGGGAAGTCGAAGGGGGGTGGTGAAGCTCGTTAGGTAATATTTGGAAACAGGTGACTGAGTCATCCCCAACATTTCCCTGCTGCCCCCTCAGTAGTACCCTTGGGGAGGGTTTGCTTCAAGCCTGGTTCCTTGGGGGAATTATATTTGAGTAGTTTAAGTGGTGATTAGGATTAGGAAATACAACCCCCTCACTAGCTCGGAGTATTTAAGGCTTAGCCTTGATTTCTGGCGCAGGTTACAGATTTCGGTGGTGAGATAATAGGCATGGCATCCGGGAGGAGGGCGACTCACTTTGACTGCTGTCCAGGGCGGATCCTGTCATTTGAATACTCCAGGCTGGACACCGAGCCACAACCATGGAGAACCAGAGGGTGGACTCTGCCCGCTAATGTCAAGTACAGTGATAATGCTGGACCCGTTGTTTCCTTCAAACCATTCAAACAGTGGACCCCACAGATCCCTGCTAAGAAATGAAAGTCGAAGTGAGAATGGGGACAGGGTGCAGAAAAATGATTCTTGTTCTACCTTCGAACCCAGAAGTACCCAGACTGAGACCACCTGCAGCCCATCAGTAGTGTCTCGGGCTTTAACAAGTGTAGACCAGCACTGCTCTGCATAGCACTTTCTGACTCCCATTCCCACTCAGTGACCTTTGAGTCCAGCCTAGGAGAGGAGAGAGTAGGGCCATTTTCAAATTAGTTTTTCTTTTAAAGGCTGTTAACTTTAATGCCAATACAGTATTCTGTCTTCACCTTTGGGTCTTACTGTTACATTACTTTGATTTACAATGACTGTATTTTTTATTAATGCTTTAAATTTTCTTTACTTCTTATTTGGTTGCATATCCTGGCATCTTTCTTTCCAGTCGTTCCCCCGTGCCCATGTTGACTGTGTAAAATAGTTGAAATGTATAAAAATATATGAGCAATGAAACAAAAAAATTGAATACCCAAGGATGTTGCACCCAACTTAATAACAGGTCATTGCATTTTATTGAGACTCCCTGGGTGTTCCTCTCCAATGCCTCTACCAGAGGTAACCTAAACGCTGTCCTAATTTTGTCAGTCTGATTTTTTTTAAAGATTTTATTTATTTGAGAGAGAGAGAGAATGAGAGGAGAGAGGTCAGTTGGAGAAGCAGACTCCCCACTGAGCAGGGAGCCTGATGTGGGACTCTATCCTGGGACTCCAGAATCTGACCTGAGCTGAAGTCAGTTGCCCAATCAACGAGCCACCCAGGCACCCCTGTCAGTCTGATTTTAATGACTACTTTTAACATCCTCAGAATGCTAATTCCTGTTGTCTACTCCAACACCCAAATGAAGGAAAAATTGAAGACCTAAAAAAAAAAAAATTTCAAATGCCAACTGTCTTGTATTTGACAAAAGGAATGACCAGCTCCACCTCCTTTCCTAGTCTCCTATTTTGTCCATTGCTCAATTCCTTGGTAATGTTCCACTGTCTACTCTTACAGCTTGGAATGTGAGCTTTATAAGGGCAGGGAATAGGACTTTTTTTTTTTTTTAAATTTACCACCAGTGTCTAACTGCAGCAGAGTGGAAATTGCAGTAACTTTGGAATCCAAGGTGGCTTGGTTTCTAGGCCTGTCCTAAACCACCACTGTGATTTCAGGTCGGTCAAAGGAGTTGATGATGTGCAGTGCACTTAGCACTATGCCTGCCACAAGTAAGCTTCCCAGTAAAATGTAAGCTCCCTGCTGCTAGTGGGGTTTTTGTCCGTTTTCTTTTTCTTTCTGTTATATTCTCAGTGCTTAAAGTGGTACCTGGCACACAGTAGGCATCAATAAATGTTTGTCAAATTAATTAATTAATACTCAGGCTATTAATCATAACTACCTAAGCTACCTGGGTGTCAGTCTGGTGATCAGTAAGTAACATGATTGTACGTTGGGGTGTGAAAGATCCTTTCTGCCTCTAAAATTCCTTAATGCAGGGTGTCTGGGTGGCTCAGTCATTAAGTGTCTGCCTTTGGCTCCGGTCATGATCCCAGGGTCGTGGGATTGAGTCCCACATCAGGCTCCCTGCCCTGCAGGAAGCCCGCTTTTCCCTCTCCCTCTCCCCCTGCTTGTGTTCCCTCTCTCTCGCTGTGTCTCTCTCTGTTAAATAAATAAATAAAATCGGGATGCCTGGGTGGCTCAGTGGGTTAAAGCCTCTGCCTTCGGCTCAGGTCATGATCCCAGGGTCCTGGGATCAAGCCCCACATCGGGCTCTCTGCTCCGAGGGGAGCCTGCTTCTCCCTCTCTCTCTGCCTGCCTCTCTGCCTACTGGTGATCTTTCTCTCTGTCAAATAAATAAATAAAATCCTTAAAAAAAAATAAAATCTTTAAAAAAAAATAAATAAAATTCTTTAATGCAGAATAGAGCCAGGCACAAGGAGGTCCAGTAAATGCATGTTGGCGAAAACAGACGGACTCGGAAAGATGTGTCCCCTGTCTGGAAGACAATGGCTGCACTCAGAGAGCCCTTCGGTTTGCACAGGCTCATGTGGGAGCAGACAGCTGGTTTCCTTCATTCTGTTCCCCCCTCCCCTCACCCTCTCTCTGCTTAGCTTTTAGCCCTTTGGTTTCCAGTTTTTGTTCCATATGAAGTACCTACCCAAGACTAGGCCCTCCCACACATGTGCCTCTCCCCTTCCCTCCAGCTTGCTGCCAACCTGCTTATGCAATTGTGGGGTGGGAGAGTCTCTTCTTGGAGCATTTTGCTTGTGGTAGCTGTGCCTCTCTGGCCCATTATCCAGCCTGGATGATCTTTGGTTGTCAGCTGGTTTTATGATGGGACTAAAAGCTCATGAGAGAGAGGGAGAGCAGAGCATGTTTAGCAACTGGACTGTTATTCGAAGCACAGGACAAATAGGCCACTGGGTCTGTGTAGGATAGACCCCATTAACTGTGCTGTCCTGTTAAGTGTAGCCTAAGGGGCCATCCTTATTTGTAGCTTCCAGGGAGGAAAATGTCAACCTTGTTAGTTCTCATTCTCCTTCCTGCCTATCATTTTTGCTTAAAGCCCTTAAAAAACCCATAACTTTGTTAATTATTTTCTTCTAGGGATTTTAGTCTGTTTTGCTCAGACAGATTGGGACATAGCTTAAGTTTTTTTTCTCCTTGTTAAGTTTTGATGAGGAACTCACTGAGATAATTTGGATAGATGCTTGTTATTAATAAAATACTTCAATATAGGCTGCATGTTAAAAATAGGAATGATCTCGTTAAAGTGAGTTCTTATTCAGTCTTGTTAGTGACTCTAGAATAGAATCTACAGTTTCAAGTGCTCTCCCTCTTGTTCTTTTTATATAATTTAGCTTGTGAAATGGGTAAAATTGAGACAGAAGACCTTTGTTCTGACATTTTGACCTTCTATTTCTCACTGATATTATTATTTCATCTTAATTTATCTGTACTTACCTTAGAAGGAAGCAGACATTGCAGATATTCATAAATGCTTATTTAGAATATTCGGTGAGTTGTCAAAAAAAAAAACACAATAAGGGGAATTATTTGTGGGAAATCAACACTGGTAGGATGGAAAAGGGGAGATAAAGAGTGAGGGGAGAGATTAGGGAAGGCTGTGCTGGAGGGAGGCAGGTTTCTTTATTCCCAGCAACAAGGAGTGGGCGTGGTAATAGAAAGTAGGGGAAGGAAGTGGTTTATTTTTCTCATAAATACCATCTGTGGGGTGTATAAGAGGAGCATGTTAGCAATTTGGGGGGAGAAAGTGAAGCAGCAGGGCCAAGCCCCAGGGCAAAGGCAGATCAGGAGCTCAGAGGGGGAGGAGGCTGGTGGCACATGGGTTAGTGCCTTAGTTAGTGCCTAATGACTTAGGCTCTTCAAGTTTTCCTTTTATTGGTCACCTTGGTGCTGCCTGTTGTTGGCAACCGTTCTTGTTAGGTCGCTTACCTAATTGGGAGGAATAAGATCTGGTTTTAGAAGAATGAAAAGGGCTGGATATAGTCAAATTGTCCTGTATAAAGACTTTCTGTTCCTTGCTGTTTGAGCAGGTTCAATTGGTAATGATGCTCTTCTAAGGGTTTGTTACATTTTTTAGAGGTCGCCTTTCGCTTCGCCTCATACATCAATAACTACATGGTGCTGCAGAAGGAGCCTGCTGGGGCAGTGATTTGGGGCTATGGCACATCGGGAGCCACGGTGACAGTGACTCTGTGGCAAGGTCAGGAAACCATCCTGAAGAAAGTGACAAGTGTGAAAGGTAAGGCTGCTGGTCCTCCTTTCAGCTTTTGTCCTCTTCTGCCACCTGCTGGACAATCTGGAAATGAATGCTTAGGCTCCTGCTCAGGTTATCCCAGCCATCCATTATGGACCATCCCTAAGAGCTCAAGTATTTACCATGTGTAGGGCCCTGGGGATACAAAGAAAATCAAGACAGAGTCAAAGCCCCTGCCATCCAGGGTCTCATGGAGTAATGGGAATTGACACCAAGTCATAAATTGCAATGTGATGAATACTATGGTGAAGGTGTATATAGGGTGTCATGGGATTCAGAAGAGAAACATCTGACTCAGACTGGATGGTAAGAGACGGTTCCCACAGAAATTATCATTTGAACTGAATCATATATGAAGGAGAGGCGGTATGGAGGAGGGCTGAAGAGCCTGGGCTCTGGATTCACTGTCTGGCTTCATGTTCTGACTCTGTCGCATTATCACCATATAACCTCGGGCATGTTATTTAATGTCTCTGCGTCACAATTTCCTTATTTGTAAAGTGGGGATAATAATGATATTTAAGGGTGCCTGGGTGGCTCAGTCAGTGAAGCGGCTGCCTTCGGCTCAGGTCATGATCCCAGGGTCCTGGGATCAAGTCCCGTGTTGGGATCCCTGCTCAGCAGGGAGTCTGCTTCTCCCTCTCACTCTCCCTCTGTGCTCTCTGTCTCAAATAAATAAATAAGATCTTAAAAATGATATTTAGGATTATTGCAAAGATTAAATGGATTAACACATGTAAAGTATTTAGAACAGTGCCAGGCACACAGGAAGTACTGAATAAGTGTTAGCTGCCACTATTATTATTGTTATTATTACTATAATTAGTCAGTCAAATATTTATTGAGTCCCTGTGTGCCAGATATTGTGCTAGGTAGTGGTGATACAGTGGTTAGCGAGATAGATGTGGTCGTCTTCTTCTTCTTCTTCTTTTTAAAGATTTTATTAATTTATTTGACAGAGAGACACAGCAAGAGAGGGAACACAAGCAGGGGCAGAGGCAGAGGGAGAAGCAGGCTTCCTGCTGAGAGGAGAGCCTGATGTGGGGCTCCATCTCAGGACCCTGGGATCATGACCTGAGATGAAGGCAGATGTTTAATGACTGAGCCACCCAGGCACCCCTAGATGTGGTCTTCTAAGGAAGCTTACAGATTAGGGGAGGAGAGAGAAAAATAATAAGCAATGACTGGTAAGTGTGTTAGATGCCACAGTCTAGAAGTGCAGTGTGCTCTGGGAGTGCCTAAGGAGAGATAATTCACTTAGCCTGAGGTTTATCTTGAAAGGTGAGTAGGGCAAACCAGGTAGGGGGAGTCGCCTGGACGAAAGCATGGAGACATGAGTGAGCACGGGTCCTTGGTGAGAAGGCAAACAGGCTGGTTTGCTTGAACACTGGGGTATGTGACTGCTGGCAGATGATGGGGGTGAAGGTTGGAAATGTAGGAAGGCTTGTCTGTCACTGCTAAGGAGTATATATTCTAGTTTGGATTTTTAGATTTTAAGCAGCAAAATAACTCAGTTGGATTTGTATTTTAGAAAGATGACTCTGGCAGCACCGTGGAAAATGGATTGGAGATCAGTAAGAGTAGAGGTGGTGATAACTGGTAGGCAGCTATGAGATACTGGCAGTAGACCATGAAGGCCTGACCCAAGGTGGTAGCTGTGAGGGTGTTCAAGAAGGTGAGAACCAGAAGCTTCCATGAGCAGACAGGCCCTACAAAGGATTCTCTGTCTAGAAGAGATAAAGCTGTGTAAGATAGCATGGGAGGAGCATAGCTGGCAGTTACTGGAGGCAGGAAGTCACAGTCAAGGCTGGGTCAAGTAGAGATTGGATCAGATCTTGGTTAGAAGTAGCAATATAGCTCTGGAGTATTCAAGGTGAGAGGCAGACGGTTAAGGAGGGTACTCTGGGGAACAGTGGGTTGAAGGTGGGAGTTGGTGGTTTGAGCCGTGAGTTGAATATATGGACGACCAGGAAGCTTATGGAAATCCTTTTGGCCCTTGAAGACAAAGATTGCCGAATCAGTTCTTGTTAATATCCAGTTCAGAGTGATCCAGGCCATGGTGCAGGCTCTTTGTAATTCATTTCCATTCAACGAACATTTTTAACTATTATGTACCAGCCGTAGATGCAAGGCAAGTGCTTCTAGTTCTTGGATTTTAAAACTTCTTGAGGTAAGAATGTTATTGGGTGAGACTAAGAGATAAAAGGGAAGCTTAAGCTGATTGAGAAGTTGTTCTCTGTTAGATTTAAATGCTACTGGTGACCTGTAGGATAAACTGAAAAGGAATGCAAGAGATGAGCAGTGCTTTCTTTTTGTGTTGTGTCCATCTCAGAAATTAACAGCACAGAGTATTTACTGAGAGTAATCTCAGTAAATGATGTTGATTTAGAAATCCAAAGAACCGCTATAGTTTAAATACAACAAATAGGATATCCTTGGTGCCAATAATTAACATACCAATAAATATTTAGAAGACAGAGGCTATATAGTACTATAATGGTAAATACAAAAGATGTATATATATTTATATGTATATACATATATACATATGTATGTGTGTGTACATATATACATGTACATATATATGCATATACTTTATATATATATATTTATTAGGCTCTCCACATTTGTTTGGTACAAAAGAAAGGTATTTATTTAATGTAGATCCATAAACCTACTTATAGGGGCATCTTGATCTTTGCCCATATATATGGCATTTCAGATTTTTTAAAATGTTCTTAGCATTATTTTAAGTCTTTTCTTCCCTCATGGCTATTGTAAGACCAATATTTGGATTGGCCAGAGATGAGACAAGAGAGTAGGTAGTGACAACAAGGCATGAAATGTAATTAATTAGGGGGTGAGCCTTTCCTTTCCTTCATGGTGCTAGTGAACTTGCTCACTTGTCTTGAGTTCAATCCTATAAATATCAATCGAAGGCTTATTGTGTATAAAACACTGAAACCCTAGAAAATACGAAGAAGACTACAAATTGTGCCCATCCTGCAGGAACGCACTCTCTCATGCTTTCCTTTCACATTCGGTACTTCAGGTTTGAGTAATGCTTCTGTTGCTTTACTGCAGAGTGATGTGTCATTTGAAGTTAAAATATCCAACAGCAGCCTAAGGGAACCGAGTGATTCATGGACGATTGACGGTGATTTCACAGGAAAAGGGGTGGATGTTATTGGTAGCAGTGGGGGTAGGTCAGTTTATTAGGTTGTCCACATTTGCTAGGTAAGGAAGAAAGGTATGCATTTTATGTAGATCTGTGAACTACCAGTAGGGGTGTCTTGCTCTGTTCTACACAAGAAGCAAAACAGATAAAGTGTTATTTGGAGGAAAGGACGTAGACATATAGGAAATTTTAGAGGGCAGCAAAGAAAATGCTTCTCAAAGGAAACACTACAGGGTATATTGGAGGGTTGATTTCTATCTGAATTTTCATGAGGGCTCTGGGATTTTCAGCTAGACGACCTCAATTTGTCACTCTGTCTCTGTTAATATTTAAGTTATTACCTATAATCCATCCCCTGGGTGCCCGCAACAAAATGGATTTAATAGCATGAAGGTTTTTGTCCAGCAGACTGACACTCAAGCTTTGGGAAAATTAAAAACTTGGGGGATGATCGGGAATATGGGTCAGGTACTGGGCCCATTCAGACCATATTGTCAAATGATGCCTGATGATTCTTTCAGACACAAGGAATAAAATGAGGGGGGGTAGGGTGTGTCCTCTCACTCTGATGCACATGGGGGCTGCATGGGGAATGGTAACATGAGGGTGTGTCTGGGTTTGTCATGACGTGTCATCACGGCGGAGGTAAGCAGAGATATTTTCTCTAACTTAGAGAATTCCAAAAAGCTTGAACCCCTTAGAGAAGTAAAAAGCTCCCGGTTGCAGTGTTAGCATGCATACTCCTTTTCTATGCTACATAATAAATAAACTACCACAAACTTAGGTGCCCTCAAGAACACATATTTATTATGACCCAGTTTGAAGAGGTCTGAAGCCTGGGCCGTCACTCAGCTGGGTTCTCTGCTCAGGGTCTCCCAAGACTGAAATCAGGTGTTGGCCGGGCTGTGTTCTCATCTGGAAGCTTGACTAGGGAGTGATCCCCAGCTCTTGTAGGTTGCAGGCAGATTCATTTCCTTATGCCTACAGTATTCGTGGAAGCAACTCTGTGGCTCCAAGTCTCTGGTCTTGAGACCTTCTTTATTTTAAAGGACTCACCTTATTAGGTTGGGGCCCACCCAAGGAATTCTTCCTTTTCATTAACTTAAAGTCAGCTGATTAGGGACTTTAATTCCATTGGCAAAACTCCTTTATCTTTAACCAAATCATCACAAGAATGACATCTCCTCCCCCCTGCCATTTTCTGTTAGTGAGAAGCAAATCACAGATTCTGCCTGTATTTGAAGGGGAGGGGACCACATAAGGGTGTGACTTATGGGGGAGTCCCTGTGTCTGCTGTAGCATGCTATTGGTTAAACAACTTGCATAAAGAGTTTTATTGCTAGAAAAATACTCAAGCTTTTTTTATTTTTTTCTTTTTACATTCATAATTTGGTGTTGGTGGAGATGAACTTTATACGGAATAAATGTAGGTTGTCACAGGGCATTTTGGTCACTAAGATCTCCTAGTCACTTCCACAAATCACTGAACTGATTTGCGGCTGGGGAAGTGCCAGGGTTTCTGTGGGGGAAGAAGCAAATAAGGCTGCTTCTTCCAGCTCTAGGCTTTCCTTTTGGGAAGGGAACGGTCATGGATAATTTTCCTTTTTCTCTTGGCATCTGAGATTTGGCACAATAACCTGAAAACTAATTACCATCTGATGTGAATAGCAAAAGGGAAGAAAGCATGAAAGCACTTTATGACTAATCATGTCTTTAGACAAATTCCTATAGTTTTTTTCCCTTTGATGATTTGTTCTTCTGATTTTTGAGGTGGGGGTTGGTCAGGGAGATGGAAAGAAGAAAAAAGAAGAGAGTTCTTTACTTAAGCCCTTGGCCGGGTATGTAGACAAGTAGGACGAGAAGAGGGACAGGAAGAAATAGGCCACCAGATACGCTCACCATTGGACATGGAAACACAAAGCCCTTATTGGTTTGCGTGGCTTTCTTGGTGATGTAACTCCGTGCTGGGTTTACTCTCTGCAGTTTACCTGATGGAATGTCTGGCACACGGTGAGCACTCAAAGGCCCTCTATAATGAAGGAAGGACATGAATCTTCCCCCATGGGAGAAGAAAGAATCTGAGGAAGCAGAAATTAGAATGCAACAAAAATGAGAATGTACAGAAACCTGGGCCTGGACTGATAAGAGAGGTGGTAAGATGGCAGGTGATGAGGGCCCAGAAGAAGGAACCAGAGCAGCTGTTGCTCAGAAAGCCCATCAGGATCAGCAAAAAGCCAGCTGGGTGGTGAACTTCCCACTCTTGTTAGTCAGTGACTCAGTTGTATTATTTGGCTTTAACCTCATGGATGTGGTGGGTCAACACAGTTTCTAAAAACTATAAGTGGATTTCATCATCCTGTGGTGAGCTCTGCTTTATCCAGCCATTCTCTGTGGGAAACAGGGTGACTTTTGCCTTTGTCATTCTACGAAGGCAGAATGTCTTTGTCACCCCTACGAAGGCAGGGGTTGCCCTCCTTTGTGTGTACTTAACCAGAGAGGGAATCCTCCTTGTTTTAATGGAATTGTTTCTGAGTTAGTTTGACCCCTAGTCAACTCTCTGCAGTGGGTCTGGTTTCTTCTGCGTTCCTGGCTAGGCAGCTTCACTTAACCCTCATTATTGTGTCAGAGTTTATTTATTTATTTTTTTTTATCAAGTAGGGGAGGGAAACTGCTTGGAACTGAGAGAACTTGAGGAACAGGGCAGAGGCAGTTCTCCAGAGCCCTTTGAGGGAGTTGAGAGCTTTCCTCAGGAGAGCAGTGCTTGGGGATAAGTGGCAGGCCTGCACCCCTAGTCCTCTTCAGATTATTTAGGTTCTAGAGGGAGCTCATCCTCCTGCTGTACTGGCTGATGTTGCCATCTCTTGTCCAAACGTCTCCCCTTGCCCTTATTTGTCTTTTTGTTGCTAGGCAGCAAAACGTTCCAGAGGGCCTGGTGAAGGCCATTTGTTCACCAGCCATACTGTGTGACTGAGGTGAAGTGTAAACATCCAGTAAACAACGGCGAGTAGAAATAGATTCTTTAGTAGTAGAAAGCTAAAAAAACGTCCTGCCTAAGTTTTTTGACCTCCTCATCAGTAAATGAGTAACGTTGGTGGCAGAAGGACAGAGCTTTGGGAAGATATGTCCGTGCAGGAAGCCTGGAAAGACCTTGGCAAGACTGTAGTTGGGACAGATTGGAGTGTCTGTCTGCTCAGTAGTGTGAGCCATATGGCACATATCACACCTGTGCGACACAATCTGCACTAGCTGCCCACTGTTTCCAAAACAGTGATTTTTCCGCTTTAGGTGAATTATACATTTAATATGTTGCTGTCTGGCTATTGGTGGTGTAAAAACGATAGTGAACATTTGGGCCTGGCTTTAATTGACCTCTAAGGGACGGGAGAAGCAATCTCAGTCAGTTTTTCTTTTGAGAGGAACACGCGTGCACCCTTTTGCTGGTGCCTTGGGCCTTTTGGACACTTTCCCCAAGACTCTGAGCAATCCTATATGGCCTGAGCTCTTATTCATCTCCTGTCATGCATCTGGACCTCTCATGCTCCTGCTTAGCTTTTGCTGATTTGGAAGAACATAGCACCGTGTCTAGCACACAGTAGGCACCTGGATAGTACTTTTTCATTATTATCTTTTTTACAGGTTGCCGTGATGACTTCAGGCTGCTCCATTTCCAGTTCTTACCATTCTTTCCCTTTGAACTAACATTGAACTGATGGGCACAGATTAGAAACGATTTTGTATTCTTTGGCATAGTGCCAAGCATATTTATTTTAAAATGATCACTTCTGTATGTTCTTTATTTTTCTCACTCACATCTCTTCAACTTTGTGCATGTTGTTTGGCTCTCCGAGGCATAATTTTGCCATTTTGAAGATATTTTCCTTAAGTTTCTGAGTATGATGTTGGCAGTGGTGGTGGTATGAGTGGGTGAGAGGTAGGAAGGTGGTAGGGGGGTGGTTCTTAAGGAATATGCTATGAATTTCTGAAATAGGGTCTTGGATAGCTTTTTCATCTCCCTAATTGAGTCCGAAAACCTTGTGTCTGGTAAATAACTCTGAAAATAATTAATTGGGCATGTCTGAATAGCTTCTTCACAGAGATTCATTTGTATGTTCCTACTGTTTCTTTGTATGTCACTTTCTCTGCTCACCTGTGAGTCTGGAGAACCCAGACCCAATGGTAGCATTAATCCTTGGACGCAACATGGGGAGTGGGTCGGGGAGTGATGACAAGGATGATACACCATCAAGTAAGGGGAAAGTTCCGGATTGTAAATGATTTTCTCTAACCTCTGTTCATATTTGATTATATAATACAGACTAGTTTAAGGCACTGTGTAAATCCATTAGATTACAATTCTATTAATATTGGCAGTTGGACAGTATAATGAGAGTTTCTATTTTATTTTTTTTTTAATTAAACTCCCTGAATTTTAATCTCAGTATGTTTTTTGTCTGTTCTCACTTAGGATTATAACCGAGTGATTTATTTTTCCTGTAAATGCTTCAGTTACAAGGAAGGAGGGACTGGTACAGATTAAGGATAGAAATACCACTGCTTTTGTTATTTCTGTTTGCTTTTGTGAAATTTGGCCAATCTTCCTATCTTTGAATTCAGTTCATCACAATGTCTGGGTTTAGCCACAAATGAGTATGACGCATGGCAGGACTGGGCTTTAATTTCATTTTAATTGATTGATTATTTCCTTGGAGCCTCTTAATGCTTTCAGGACACTCTAACAGCTGGATGGTGGTTCTGGATCCTATGAAGCCTGGGGGACCTTACGAGATGATGGCACAACAGACTTTCGGGAGAACGAACAGCACCCTGAGAGTTCATGATGTCCTGTTTGGAGATGTCTGGCTTTGCAGTGGGCAGAGTAACATGCAAATGACAGTTTCACAGGTAATTTTCAGAGGTTCAGTGTTAATAATGTTGATGATGATGATGAAGAAGAAGAAAAAAGAAGGAGGAAGGAGGAGGTAGAAACTTTCTTTTTTACCGGAGGCCAAGATCTGTTCTAAGTGTTTGGCATGTAATAATTAATTTGGTTTAATGACTTGATGAGGTGACTATCATTCATTTCCTAGATGGGGACACGGGCCAGGGAGGTTAAATGACCTGCTTACGGTCAACAGTTAATAGTAGAGCCAGGTGACTCCAGAGCCTGCTTTCTTAATCACGCCTGGTGCATTGTAAGGGTGCGGGGCACTCTTTCTTCCTCTTCCTGAGCTAAAGGCAAAAGCTGGAGTATCTCATGGTTGGGCAGATTTCATATCAAATTGAAGACAAAGTAGATTACTCTTCTTCTTGATCGGTTTTGGAAGATGAGCTTCTGGAGAGAGCCTGGGAAATCAAAACAATTAGATTTTGTTTTAAGCTATGCATCTAGTAGAATACACGTCTTTTGTTGTCATGGAGATTTAACAAATTGAGACTGAATGTTGGCTTTGCCTTTCATCAGTTGTATGACTTGGAGCAAATCACCGTATTTCTGAGACTTTGTTTTCAAAACGTGCTTTTAAAAACAATCATTGTTAAAATGAATATAACATCATATTTATCATTTTAACCATTGCTAAGGGTACAACTCAGTGGCATTAAATATATTCATGGTGTACCTATCACCAGTATCTATACTCAAGATTTTTTCATCATCCCTGGCATAAACTCTGTACCCATTGAACAAGAACTCCTTTTCTCCCTCTTCCAGCCCCTGGTAACCTCTGTTCTGCTTTCTTTCTGTGAATTTGCCTATTCTTGTACCTCATTTTTCAGTATATAAGTCTCTTACCTCCTTGGCTAGATTTATTCCCAAGTACTAAATTCATTCATTCTTTAGTTCATTCATCCATTCATTTTCTGCTTAGAAACCATCTTCCTTTCTTTTTCTTCTTTTTAAGATGGTATTGTAAATGGAATCATGCAATCTTTGTCCTCCTGTGTCTCACTCATTTTACTAAGTATAATGTTTTTAAGGTCTATCCGTGTTGTAGCATATATCTAAATTTTGTCTTTTTTTTATGACACATTTTGTTTATCCATTCTTCTGTTGGTGGACGCTTGGGGGTTTCTGTCTTTTGGCTGTTGTGAAAGATGCTGCTAGGAACATCGCTTTACAGATATCTGTTCCAGTCCCTGCTTTAAGTTTTTTTGGATATATACCTGTGAGTGAAATTGCTGGATCATCTGTTAGTTCTATGTTTAACTTTTGAGGAACCACCAAACCATTTTTCCACAGTGCCTGTACTATTTTATGTTCCTACCAGGAATCTGCAAAGGTTTCAATTTCTTTAACACATGTTACTTTCTGGTTTTTTGTTAATTAAAAAATTTTATTATAGCCATGCTAGTAGATAAGATTGTGGTTTTGGTTTGCATTTCCCTAATGATTAATGATGTTGAGTGTTATTTCATGTACTTATTGGCCATATATATATTTTCTTGGAGAACTGTTCAAGTTCTTTTTATTTATATTTTTAAAAATTTTATTTTTTTGTTACATTATATTAGTCACCATACAGTACATCATTAGTTTTTGATGTAGTGTTCCATGATTCATTGTTTGCATATAACACCCAGTGTGCCATGCAATATGTACCTTCCTTAATCTTTGCCCATTTTTCAATTGGGGTGTTTGTTGTTGAGTTGTAGGAATTATTTATATATTCTAGATATTAATCCCTTTTCAGATATTTGATTTGCAAATAGTTTCCCATTCTGTAGGCTGTCATTTCACATTCTTGAGAGTGTCCTTTGATATACAAAATTTCTCAACTTTGTTGAAGTCTAGATCATTTATTAATGTTTTGTTGTCTATGCTTTTGGTGTCATACTGATGAAATTGTTGCCAAATTCAAAGGTTTTCCCCAGTGTTGTCTTCTAAGAATTCCATAGTTTTAGGTCTTTGATCCATTTTTGGGAGTCAGTTTTTATTGGGTGAAGGTATAAGGTGAAGGTCTAACTTCATTCTTTTGCAAGTGGATATCCAGTTCTCCCAGCATCATTTGTTGAAGACTAGTCTTTTGCTATCACACTCTTGGAATTCCAATTGAACATATATGTGTGTTTATTTCTGGGCTTCCTCTTTTATTCCATTGACCTATATATCTCTGCTTATGCTTGTACCATACTGTTTTAATTACTGTAGCTTTGTAGAAGGTTTCAAAGTTGGGAAGTATAAGTCTTCCAACTTTATTCTTCTTTTTCAAGATTGTTTTTCACTAGTCATGGTTCCTTGCAATTCCATATGAATGTGAGGATATACTTTTCCATGTCTGCAAAAAAAGGCTACTGTAATTTTGATAGATACTGTGTTGAATCTATAGATTGCTTTGGGTAATATTGACATTTTAATGGGGTTAAGCCTTCTTGATATGAAGGGATGTTTTCCTATTAATTTACATCTTTATTTTTTTTTCAGCAGTGTTTTACAGTTTTCAATGTATACATTTCTTACCTCCTTTGCTAGATTTAATCCTAAGTAATTATTTTTGATACTATTATAAATTAATTTTTTCATAAGACTGCTCGTTGCTGGTGTATAGAAACAAGTAAGTTTTTAATGTTGGTCTTGTACCCTGAAACTTTGCTGAATTAGTTTATTAGTTCTGGTAGCTTCCTTGTGGATTTTTTTTGGGGGGTGGTTTCTAGTATAGGAGCATATTATCTGTGGATAGAGATAGTTATACCTATTTGGATGCCTTTTATTTCTTTTTTTTCTTTTCTAATAGCTCTGGCTAGAACTTCTAGTGCAATATTGAGTAATAGTGGTGAAAACAGACAAGACAAAACAGCTTGTCTTGTCCTGGTTTTAGGGAGAAAGCTTTCACTCTTTCACCACTGAGTGTGATCTTACTTGTGGGTTTTTCATAAGTGACTTTTATCATGTTGAGGAAATTTCTCTCTATTTCTAATTGTCTGAACTTTTTTTCTAAATCATGAAAGTATGTTGAATTTTGTTAAATGTCTGGGACTTAGTTTTCATGACTGTACTATAATAGTGATTATATCTGACCTAATTTACAAAGCTTAAATTATTGTGTTTGTTTCTAAAACTTAACTATAAATTGGAAACTGCTGTCTAAAAATAAGATGTCACTCTTTTTTTAAACCTTTTATTATAAAACATTTCAAGCACACACAAAAGTTAAGAGACTTATACATACCTATATACTCATCAGTTAGATTGACAGTTGTGAATGTTCTGCCATATTTGGTTTACATATTTGTGTGTGTGTGTATGTGTGTGTGTGTGTGTGTGTGTGTGTGTGTGTGTGAACTATCTCAAGGTAAGCTGTAGACATCTTGATACTTCACTTGGGTGTCATATGTGAAATTAATATATATTCATATATCAAATTAATATGTTTAAATATGTTTTTTCTTTACACAGAAAGGAGAGATAATAGGCCAGTGATGATTATTTTTGCTCAGCTTTTTCATAGCCTAGTATTTCTTCTGTTGGCATCAGTTCTTCTTTCTGTCTTTCAGTCATGGTCTTTGAAGAGTAATTATTCTTAAATTTTGAGACCTCGCATTTTTTTCTCCTCCCTTATTATAACTATATAGAGGCTTCACTGCTAGAATGTTGGGTGGAAGAGCACTGTGTAGGCTCCCAAGGACGGATGGGGCACATAGAGTACATGGAGAATCAAGAGGGACAGAACAAGGGAATTCTGACTTGCCAATATGTCGGTCAGTGATGAAATTCACTTTGAAGGTTCATGTCTTTGTTGCTTTTAGAGAATAGGGCCCCTCTGATTGAGTGAGGTTTCTTAAGTAAAGCTGGATAAAAAGGACACTGGAAAAAATTGCCAAGGGAAGCACGCTTCAAACTTTGGTATTCTAGCAAGACAGCAGTGGTAGCACAAAGCCTTGGTGCTCTATGTCTTTAGCACTCAGCTTCCTTTAAAAAATCTGCTCTACTTTCCAAATTAAACCCCAAAACTGTCTAGATTGAAGAGGTTGGATTTTGGGATAGGGTGTGATAGGTTTAGTGCTTTGGGCCTCCGAATTGTCATGGCTTTCTTGGTTTGGTGGAAGCTATCTGACTTAAAAATAAAAGTAAGGGAGGGCCGGCTGGGTGGTTCAGTGGGTTAAGCCTCTGCCTTCATCTGAGGTCATGGATCCCAGGGTCCTAGGTCCCTGGGTCCTAGGTCCTCTCTGCTCAGCGGGGAGCCTCCTTCCTCCTCTCTCTGCCTGCCTCTCTGCCTACTTATGATCTGTGACTGTCAAATAAATAAATAAAATCTTAAGAAAAAATAACAATAAGGGAAACTGTTGTGGTTTCATTTCAATTGGAATCAGGGCTGAACAGTGTATTAGCAAGTTCATAGATATATTGAAACTATATCTGCTTAAAATATTGCTGAAAGAGGAGTAAAGATTTTTTTGTGCAGTATTAGAACTTAAGAGAAATTACTCTGACTTAAGTTCTTTGGCACATTTGAAACTGGGATTGATTTTCTTTGCTTATTTGTATGTTCTTATTTTTCTATAACGAGCGTGAAATAACTAATTTTTAAAAGAAAGCTGTAAGAATGGAAATTGATATTGACTTAACTAATCTCTTAAATATTTATCAAATGCACAGTTTACGATGAAGAGTCATATTATATAAACAGGAATCTTAGGAATAAATTCTTTAATTTGAATTATGGGTTGGCACAGGTATATTCTACATACTTTGATTTATTTCCTTTAATTGGCTAAGAACTTGAAAACACTATTGTCTTCTCAGGTCTTCCTAAAACTTAATTTCTTCTCAAGTTGATTTTTATTTTCCTGCCTTTCTCTCATTATCTACTTCTCCATTTTTGAGAAATACTTAAATTTGAGATTTAAAAATCTTTATGATGACACTATGATCTCAGTTCATTTATCTTAAAAGAAAATTATAAAATTGAGTCCTTTCACATACTTTGATTTCCTGTTTTGCTTCTATTTCTTCTACCCCTGATTGCTTTTTTTTCTTTTTCATTTGTTAACCAATCATTAAATAATGCTAGTAAAAAGGTCCTACTCTGGACATATCTACTTCATTTTTTATTAGTTTTGTAATTCAGAATCTAAATTCTTGCATTTATGTCTTCATAACTGATATCTTATTTACTCTTGCTTCCTGCCCTGCTTAAATATATGGATACCTTTGAGTTTAAATGCTTATTAAGGTGAACTTTAAAGGGGTTCCCTTTCAACACCAGTGAGTGGAAGCAAAATTGAAGTTTTATATCTTGAGAGAAAGCATGGTTTTGTATAGAAGTGGGATTGCTGCTAACTCCCTAGGGAAAACAGTACTTTCCTTAATGTTTTAATTGTAGTTCCCTGTTTGCACAGAAAGGCATGGCCCAGATGTATTTGTATCTATACAGTCAGGTTCCCAATAGCACTCTGTGCCAGAGGATCTCATCCCATTTTCTGTCAGGCTGAATCAGATTTTGATATTAAGAGTGAACACATTCTCTCTGCCTAGAATTTACTATTATGCATCTTCTGTATTAGACCAAGGCTACAAGCTCTGGCATATAGGAAGATAGAAAAAAGATTCCCTCTGACACAGCCAAGAGTTAATTAAAAAAAATTTTTTTTTTGTTTTAAAGCACACACTTAGTTTGCAAGACAACATTTTACGTACCGACAGTATCCAAAGCCAAATTCTCCAGTCTCTTAACCCTCTATAAAACTTTATTTTTTTGATCAAAAGGGTACTTTATATGACTCCTCCTTTATCCGTTTTTCTCCTTTTCATCTAAAGACTCCCAACACAGACACACACACGCACACACACACACGCACACATATGTACACACACAGTGTCTCTCTCTTCTTTTTGCTCCCCTCCACGTGACTTTTCCGAGGAGGTAAGATTTCTACTATAACCTACCACTCTTCACATTCAAATGAGGGGAATGGCAGATTGTATGCCCATCTTGTTGTTAGGGTAAAGTAGAATTTTAAGATTGAGTGTTATTTATAACACTGAGTGAGATGTGTATAAATGGAGAAAAGTCTAAATGTTCATCTGTCGCCTCCTAAGTCAGGGTAGGTCTTAAGACTTGGATATTTCTAGTTAGGCTCAGAAGAAGATGGCCACTGTTAGACAGGAAACCCAGTTTCCAATATCCCGACATTCCTACCTTACACATGGAGAATTCAAAATCCAGAAGAAAAGGGTTGGTACCATATTACAATAAAAGATTCATGGGAATGATGATGGCTGGCTTATTTATAGTTACTCCCTCAACTTTAAACCTGCTCTATTATAGTGTGGTAGAAGGGACTATATCTTACAGAATCCAAAGTCTTTTTAAGTAAAGTTCACCCATGGCCCCTGCACACACATACACACACACACACACACATATTCTTACACACATGCCTTGCTTCCTCATGCAGACCCCATGCCAAGATTCTCTGAGGAAATAGATTCTTGACGTTTCCTCATTAATTCAAGAATGTGGCATAAAGGTTACAAAATGAACACCAGGGAGCAGCTGCTTTGATGGTGAACTGCGGGTCCCTCGAGAGCCAATGGTTTTCCCTCTCAGCCGAGGCAGCCTTAATGACTTCAAATACCTTGGTATTCATTTACATCCTCATTTAAATACTTGGTAGAAAAATAATTACACTGAGGTGTTTGATGAGATGAGATTTGATCTCAGCAGATGGAGGAAGGCTTCCCCTTTCATCAGCAGGGAAACCAAGTGTCATTTAAATGAAAATCTTCCTGAAATCTCTTTATTCCTAAATTTGCTGCCAATATCCCCGAGGAAATGCTTCCATCAAGAAGGCTTGGTGATATTGGGAAAGGGTACCAATTTCAGAAGTAATTGCCATCAGGTAGAGCAAGAATTGCCCCCACCCCCCCGACCTCCATTTTTTTTAATAAAGATTTTATTTATTTATTTGTTAGAGAGAGAGGAAGAGAGAGCGAACAAGCACAGGCAGACAGAGTGGCAGGCAGAGGGAGAAGCAGGCTCCCTGCCGAGCAAGGAGCCCGATGTGGGACTTGATCCTAGGATGCTGGGGTCATGACCTGAGCCAAAGGCAGCCGCTTAACCAACTGAGCCACCCAGATGTCCCGCCGACTTCCATTTTTAACACTTTCTGTGGCTTTCGAGTTTGGCTTGAGATAGGACACCAATGTGAGTTTGAAAATGGAAGTTTTCCCCAGCCAGGGGTTGGGGTCCAGTACCATGTGCTTCGTAATTTGGAGGGTGCCAGCTGCCCAACCTTGGTGGCTCTGCAGGGCTCATAGCAGTCTACACAGTCTACAGGACAAGTAGCTGGTTCGCCCATACCGCCTCCCCGCGCTGGCATCTCCCTGCGAGGAGGCACTTGAGTTCCCAGTCAGTGCGGAAGCTAGTGTGGGTGGAGGGAGGGAGGCAGTTTCATCTCCTGTTCCCATGGCAGCGACGTATGATCCTCCGCGTTGAGAGCGGAGCTGATTTCAAGGGAGGTGACTTTTTACAGGTACTTGCCACTGAAAAATAGTTTTCCTGCCAGAATAGACTGAGAGCACTTGAGCCTGTTTCCACTCTTTACTGTTTATTTTACAGTACGCTTGCCAGGCAGGACTTTGAACAAACAGGGCTGGATTTCCTATGGAATTTTCCCGCCACCATCTGTCATCTCTGTCCTGCTAGCGAGGAACACCAGTCACCCTGTCCTGCTAGAACGGCTGTCACCCAGCGGGCATTTCAGGCTGTGGCTCCTTGGGAGACCCCAGAGACATTTCACTTGCAGCTGGCCCTCTTATTGGCCACAGCAGGCTCCGTGGCAAGTCAAAAGGCGCAGTTCAAGGGGCGGCCTATTTCAATGAAGTGCCCTGTGGGGGCACACTGGCTGCTTGGCAGCAGTTTCTCTCACACTGTGGGCTGGAGGGCCAGCTGTATTCTCCGTGGTGGGTGGGAGGGAGAGGGAGCCAGCTGCACACTCTGTGGCCAGCGGCCAATGGAAAGTCTCCCAGCCTCCTGTGCCTTTCACTGTGGCGGTCCTGTCAGCTGGAGCTCTTGTTCCCCTGAGGCCAACAATGAGGCCAATGATAACTGGGCTTCCTGATGCTCCTTTTAGCCCTTTGTTTTGGTAAAACCAGACTAGTCCAGGGGGATAGTCTCTTGCCAGAGAGAAGGCAAGAAAAAAACCCCACACAGATAACAAACCAAAACAATATATTTATAATATGTTCTTTGTAAATTAAATTAAAAAACCTAACTAGAAAATCAGGATGGAAGGAAATAGCACTTTTGTGGAAGCTCACAGAGGAATGACTAACAAAGAAGCTCCTCTGCAGAACGTGTTCTCATCCAGAAAAGCTCCAAGCCATTCCCGTCATACTCTTGGCAACTGGGAAGGTTTTGTAAAGGGATTTGGGAAAAAGTGATGTCTTTGGATGGACACTTTTCTTTGTCAGGTTCCTTGGGGCTGCCCTTAGCATTCGCGCCAAACACCACCTTTCTCAAATTGCTGTGCCTCCTCCCGTGGTTTTCTTGGGTGATTTGCCATAATGAGATGAGAATATAAGCACTTGAAATGTTTCAGTATGTTTCAGTACCTTTATAGTCATTTCTCAGGTGTGTTCCTTTTGAAAACACTTCTCTTAGGTGCCGTGGATTATGCAGCTCTACCTTCTCCTGGTCTTTTAGGCTCCATTTTGAAAAGAATTTGATGCTATGTTTTTATGTTATGAGATACCTTTTCTGAATAGAAGTATTTTACTCTTATTATATATTTTTATATTATAGTGGTCTAATTGGTAGTTGACCTTCTTCAGCCTAAACCTCATCTAATTCAGACTTGCTCTTTGAGATCTCAAATTTCACTGTGTACCTCCTTTCTTTGGGGACATGATTCATCATGGTCTCTGTTCATCAACAAGGTGGCTCGAGGTGACTCAGACCAGCCCGCCACTGGGTTGGTTATTTATTTGATCGGTCTTGGTATATGAAGGCTTAGAAGGAGCTCTGAGGGTTGGCAGTATTTACTAAGAGGTAGTAGGATAGTTGACCAACCACTGGTGGGTGTAAGAAATGACATTCCTGCTTCTTTTCTAGATATTCAATGCCACAAGAGAGCTGGCCAACACTGCGGCCTATCAGTCTGTCCGCATCTTCTCTGTGTCACTTATTCAGGCAGAGCAGGAGCTGGAAGACCTTGCTCAGGTTGACTTGCAGTGGGCTAAGCCCACCTCAGGTAAGAGATGCTGGAACATGTGCCAGCACTTACATAATGGATCCGTGCCCTAGGTGGAATCTGTAATCCTGGGTTCACTTCTGATCTATTTATTATGATTCAACCATCCCTTTACTCATTTCTGTTGACTTTCCCCCAATTTCTCATGGTAGCCATTTTATGTTTCCTCCCAAGATTCTGCCAGTGACTCTCCCTCCTTGCTCTGAGCAAATGACGCTTCCTTGAGCTTCAGTGAACACACTGAGGCCCTTTAGCATGAGCTCTGCCAGCATCTCCCCCAACTGCCTCAATGTTCTTCTCCTTTTCTCTCCCTTCCTTTGTTTCTGTGTCTGAACGCAATGGACTGGTGTCCTTTTAGGGTTACCTCTGATGTGGGCGCTCACCCCCCTCCACAGCCTTTTTACCCTTCGAGCTCTGGTCTTCCACACCCCTGTCCATTCAGCACAGAATCCTTATTTCCTGCCTGTTCTGTATCAGGCTTTTTGCTGGGCCTCAAGGATACAGCTGTGAGCAGGGCAGAAACAGGCCCTGCTCTCAGATTTAGCCTTTCTTTTATTCTGACAAAACAAAGGAAAACTGAACATAATAAACATCCTTCTCATGATGCCTCACCTCTCTTCTTTGCTTTGTTAAGCTCTTCTAGAACATTATTTGTTCTCATTCTTTTGACTACCTTTCCTTGTGTTCATTCTTTGTAATTTGGCTTCTGCTTCCACCTCAACAATGGGCTCACCTCAAGGCTACTACTGTTAGGCACTCCGGACACCCTAGCATTTGACACTGCTGACCACTGCTTTTTGAAACTCCACATTCCAGGGGCGCCTGGGCGGCTCAGTTGATTGAACATCCGACTCTTGATTTCGGCTCAGGTCATGATCTCAGGGTCCTGGGATGGAGTCCTGTGTTGCCTCTGTGCTCAGTGGGGAGTCTGCTTGGAATTCTCTTTCTCACTCTTCCCCTCCCCACCAAATAAATAAACAAATCTTAAAAAAAAAAAAAAAGAAACTGCACATTCTTCACTTGCAGGATGTCTCCTCTTCCTAGTTTTCCCCTCTGATTTCTCCCTCTCTCTCTTTGCTTTCTTCTGTCCCTTCCTCCAAATGTCCCTTGTGCTTTTTCTCATCTCTTTTCTTTTTTGTCTGTACCTGCTTTACTTTGGTAACCTCTGCTTCCACATTTTCTTTTTTTAAAAATTCAGTTAATTAACATGTAGTGTATTATTAGTTTCAGAAGTAGAGTTCAGTGATTCAACAGTTGCGTATAACACCCAGTGCTCATGACATCATGTGCCCTCCTGAATGTCCATCATCCAGTAACCCCATCCCTCCCCTCCAGCAACCCTCAGTTTGTTTCCTATGATTCAGAGTCTCTTATGAATTGTCTCCCTCTCTGATTTCATCCTGTTTCACTTTTCCCTCCCTTCCCCTATGCTTCTCTGTTTCTTAAATCCCATATGTAAGTGAGATCATATGATAATTGCCTTTCTCTGATTGACTTATTTCACTCAGCATAATACCCTCTAGTTCCATCCATGTCGTTGCAAATGGCAAGATTTCATTTTTTTGATGGCTGAGTAATATTCCATTGTATATAAATACCACATCTTCTTTACCCATTCATTGGTCATCAGGCATCTGGGCTCTTTCCATAGTTTGGCTATCATGGACATCGCTGCTATAAACATTGGGGTGCAGGTGCCGCTTCAGATCAGTACATTTGTTCTTTGGAGTAAATCCCTAGTAGTGCAATTGCTGGGTTGTAGGATAGCTCTATTTTCAACTTTTTGAGTAACCTCCATGCTGTTTTCCACAGTGGCTGCACCAGTTTGCATTCCCACCAACGATGTAAAAGGATTCCCCTCTCTCTGCATCCTCACCAACATCTGTCGTTTCCTGTGTGCTCCCACATTTTCAAGTGCTAATTCATTCGACAAATATGTGAGGGCCTGCTGTGTGCTAAGCACTGTTCTAAGTGCTTCGGGGATAGCAGTGAATAAGACAGGCAAGAACACCTGATCTCATGGAGCTTCCGTTCTAGTGTGGGGGAATATAGGAAATGAATACTAAAATCAGTACATTATATACCACCACCCTGTACCACACTATCTGAATTCTCCCTATGAGAACTTGGGAGCTGAATTGATTTAGGTTAATTTTTGGATAAATCTTTTGGTCTATGAACTTTCCCTGTGTGTTATCCAAAGCTCAGGAATCAGCTCGATCTGGGTAATGTATTTTACCTTGCTGCCAGCTCTCTTTCACTCCAGACTTGGAGACCAAACACATTTGGGTATCAAGGGATAGGGTAGAAGGTGAGCAAACTAATGGGACAAAAATACATAAATGAAATACATCGGGGAAAGGAGTAGCATGTAGGACTGTTGGGGCTGGGCTGGGGTTTTGGTTTCCAGTGGAGAGTGGCCATGGAGGTCCCAACTGAGAAAGGCGAGGCATTGCAGATATTGGGGAAGAGCATAGTAGGTCAGGTCACTCTCATATTCCAAATTTCTTTTTTTTTTTTTTAAGATTTGATTCATTTATTTGACAGAGAGAGATCACAAGTAGGCAGAGAGGCAAGCAGAGAGGTAGGGGGAAGCAGGCTCCCCGTTGAGCAAAGAGCCCTATGCAGAGAGCCCTATTTGGGGCTCCATCCCAGGACCCTGGGATCCTGACCTGAGCCAAAGGCAGAGGCTTTAACCCACTGAGCCACCTAGGTGCCCCTCATATTCCAAATTTCTGCCACCTCTCCTACTGTTGTCACGTTTCTCTGACTACAGCTGGGAAGGACTCATTAAACGGGAGCCACCTGGATAATACAGGGCAGTCTCCCCATCTCGAGGTCCTCAACCCCTGTCACATCTACAAAGCCCCACAGCCACATAAGGTAACATAGACACAGACTGCAGGCATTGGGGTGTGGACATCTTTGGAGGGCTGTTCTGCCTTCCACACATTCTCATTCCCAAGCATTTTCAAGCGGCTTTCTGGCATTCTGCTTTCTTTCCTCCAAGATGTGATTTCCCCTCCCATCTAATCTTTCACTATTCCCCTTTTGTGATCTAGGCTCTAGTCACATCCTTTCAACGGTTTTCCTACTCCGCATGCCTTTTGGCATATTGTTTCCTCTGTCTAGAATGCCAGCTCTGCATCCCCCACCTTTCTCCTCCTCTCAACTTTTCCTTCTCCCTGCCCATCAGTGGGTCCACCTTTATACCCACAGCCACCAGATACCAGCCAACGAACATTTACCGACTCCCCATTAGGTAGTAGACATTGGGGATGCAGAAGGGAAGAAGATAAGGTTCCTGTTTTTGA